>JBCEWC010018495.1:0-11935 GCA_038996855.1 Solanum aculeatissimum
ATATATAATTTTTTAATATTCTTTCTATTTTATTTTAATTGTCAAATATATTAAACATAAAAAAAGAGCAAATTCGATGTTTCAAAAATAATAATTCATTTAAATAATCAAGATAAAGTTAATTATTCTTTATAAGCTTTATTCTTAGCTTCTAATTAATTTTTTCTTATCATGAAAGAGTCTAATTTAAAAAACGTAAGTTAAAAATCTTTTTTGCCTTGTGGGCAAAAGTTTGAGAGTTTTGAAACTAAGTTTATAAATCTTTTTGGTTTCTTTCCAATTCTTTTTTTATATTTTATGTCTGATATTTAAGGACAAATTAAAGATGAAGGAGCAAACATTAAAAACCATTTATTTTAGGGGCATTCGTGTGAAGGATCAATGAAAGAACCATGTTTTTATGGACTAATTTTATCACCCCTACACGACCACAATATAGCCTAATCTACTTCTAGTTGAATATTTTTTGATCCTCCCTACAAGCAGCACTCCGACTTTAAGTATGCATATCCAGACACCTCAACTCGCTTGCTCTAGGTAAATTAAACATTCCACGAGAGACGGTGGGGGTTGAGTTAGAGTGTTCAGTTGCCCATTGAGACCAAGTTGAGATGTCTAGATGTGCTTACTTGTCAGTTGAGTTGAGGCCACTACTTCCACAACAGAATGCTTGGATGAAGGAAAAAGAAGAAAAAGGCCCCATGGCAGCTGAATATATTCAGCCTAACATACATTTCACTATGTACAAACTTTTAACATCAGTCACAATATGTTTGACACCCCTCTTGGCTATATCATTAATTTTGTACATGTCATACAAATTGTAAAAGCGTCAATATTGAAAGTAGTAAGCTAATTACCATTCGTGAGAGGCAGGATGACACTACTCGCGCTTGTCCTCCTCAAGATCTTCTCTTTGGTCGGTTACATGGTCTGTTGAAATAGATCCTCTCTTTTCTTTCCTATCGAGCTTGGTTCCTGAGTCATTAATTACCCTCACTCCAGTCGTGAGAGAGATAGCTTCCTCGTCATAATCATCTCCAGTCTCACCAGAATATGCATATCTAAAGTCAGCAAGCAAAAACAATTTTAGCAGATAATTCCTGATAACTTAGTTGCACTACTATACTTAAATGAGTCTACTTCTTCTACACAAGTAGGAGCCAAGTTGTTTCTTCACTGACAAAAAGCCAGAAAGACCGGTGAGTAGAATCAGAATCTCAGTACTGGAGAAGCTCCATACCCCTATTCAATAGAAACATATATTGCAGCATTTGTGACCACAATTATTATATTCTTTTACATTTTTTGTCATTCATAGACTGCACTCTCTGGAAGATTATTAAGTACTGACATTTTCAATTGTCTTCATCCTTCTAATGCTCATTTTATCAACCATGATATATCCCTTCTAATACGTGCCATTTCTTGAACATTCCATGCCACAGAAGATCATTCATTCACACACCGACAACTAGAAAATACTGTTGAATACAATGTCCATTAACAATCTTGAAAAGTGAACAGCCCATATCAAAGGTTACAAATGATAATAACATAAACTAGGTTCACCAGTGTAAATACCAACTACCAGTGAATTTGTCAAACCATAACACAGAAAGGCTAAAAGAAAGAAATAAGGGCTCAAGTTACAATATGTACCTGGTTGGGTTACTTGAAGGAGCCCAGAGAATACATACTACTACCAACAATGAAAAGGCAAGCAAACTCCAGAAAGCTGGAATAATCCATGAAATTCGCCATAGCTCACTTAATGGGTCACTTGCATTGAAGTACAGCTGAACCAGAATTACATGAGTGAGATGAAAGAAGCATTAATCTTGTATGCATGTTACGCAAAAACCACTAATTATCTGACATCTCTTCAATCATCTTGTCAAATGTAGAGATGAAAAATGACAGGGTGTCATAAGGGTATTTGTAGAAATATTTTAAATTTAAAACGAATCAGACGACCTGGTCTATGAATCTATTCTAACTATCAACGAATTCCGCAAACTTTAGGTGGAATGGGGATTGTAATTGTTTCTATTCTACCCACAATTACTTTCACTCACTCTATAAATCTAATTTACCACTTAGTATATTCTAATCAACTGAATCTCACATTATCCAAATATTTATATTACCAAAGATACCTATGAACAAGGCGAGAGAGATTTTAGTGAAGCCAAAATAAGTAAAAGAAAATGTATATATGTTCTCATTATAAAATATCATCACAAATTACAAACTAGATTACCTCATATAATATCCTCACCTGCCTTCTTGCTATGTAAGTTCTGTTTCATTACCATACTCACATCATCAAGTACTAAAATTCCAAATGTCATGTAGCTTCACCTTCATTTTTAGCACCTTCATTTTCACCAAGAGATGCTACTCCTATGGGTATCATGGAACTTACCATCACTAATTAGAAGAGGGGCCTCTTTTTTGTCATAGCATGCTCATTTCTGATCTAATATACCACTCCCAGCGAATCAATTTGTTGTCTGATTTCGACTTGACATGTAGTTTAAGAATATAGAAAAGACTTGAATCTTGTGGTCCTAAACTAGAGAAATGTTGAATGTACCAAAATGCCCTTTATCTTGCGGTCTTAAACATGTCATATGGGAAGTTAGAATTAAAGAGTTGTCAGAAAAGGAAAGAGGCATTCATTTCGAAATGTACTAAAAAAGAAAGTAATACAAACAAATTGAAACAGAGAGAGTACTGATTGATCAATAAGCTTTTTCCACCTAAGAGCGATTGCAGAATGCAGCCATTGTACCTTCTTCCCTAACTCCAATATCAATAGGAGAGGGATCTCATAGGTAGGCCACATTTCATGTATTTGAACACCATTAAATCAGAACTTGAAACTACATTACCTCATAGCCAACCCAAGCAATGGAAAGCAGCACAAAAATTGCAAGGGAATTGGTAAACTTTCTATAAAGATCAAGTTTTGCCATGCTTTTCCGCATCTGCAGTTAAGAGTGACAAAATGATCAATAACTGCATGAAATAAATTCACAAACTACAAAAATAAGGTTAAATATGTCTCATGTTAAAATTTTAGATCAAGAAATTGATTAATTTTTAAACTAATTATATCAAGAAGGTTGTGTACTCTCTTCTCTTCTGTTATAGTTTGCTCTTTTCTCTTCAGCCAAAAAGTAAATTTATATCTTTGTATATTTAACATTATGACAAAATCAACAAACAAGGAACACAGAACACATAATATATACTCTCTCCATTTCAATTTATTTTCCTGGTTTTGAATTGGCACGGAGTTTAAGAAATTAATGAAGACTTTTGAATCTTATCGTCTTAAACTAAAAAAATGTAGAATGTACCAAAATGGCCTTTAATCTAGTGGTCTTAAACATGTCATGTGGAAAGTTAAAGCTAAAGAGTTGCCAAAAGGGAAGGAGTCGTTCTTTTTTAAACAAACTAAAAAGGAAAACAAGACAAACAAATTGAAACAGAGGGGGTAATTACATATATTTCAAGAAAGTATGAAAAGAACAGATAATTACATATTTGCAGATACATGTAGACATATAGAAAATTGCGGATCCCACTGAAATTGTCAATTCTAAATGAAACTGGATGCTAACGCACTTGCACTTTTCCAGAGTTTGCTAAAATCCCGCAATAGAAATCATCATTTTGCTCCAAAAGTTACCTGTAGTTTTTCCAGTGTCTTGGATAATGATGAGAATATCCACAAAATAAAAGACGCATCCAAGAAAACAACAGGCAGCACCAAATATATCTTGGTTTTCCTTGAGAAGTCATTGATGCTTCCCAAATGCTCCACAAGTTCAAGTGCCTCAGTTGCAATAAAATACATAAGTGCTAATAGAAACACTTTTGAGCTAACACCACCAAGCGTAGGCCGAACAACACCATAACCCATTGAAACGACTAAAAGAAGCACACGAGACAATGTCTTCTTTACAGCAGTCATTGTGACTGCCCATATTGTAATTACCATAGGTCTGCTTCCAGTGGCATTAAGATTTGCATATTCAAAATACCAGAGAGCCATTTCAGACATGCCAAGGGCAATAACAGCAGTAATCTGGTAATGTAACTGTATGACATCCTTCCAGAACTGGACAAACCTTATAAACCAAAATAGACCAAGTACAAGATAGGCTAAAGAAGAAAGTCCATAGAAGGTCATCAATGGTACCATTCTCCCTGGTAAATAGCCATCTGGATTTTTCCATACTGTTCTGCCACTGACTGTTGTTCCCTTTAGTTCTGGATCACAAAACATGAAATAAAGATAATACATGCCAGTACTGTTTATCTCAACTGTTGAAGGAAGCATATTTGCCTCCTGACTTTTTCCTTCAAAAAACGTCTGAATACGTAATGGCCAACGTGGGTTGTCTTCATTGTGCTGAATTATAACCTCTCCCACAGTGCAGAACTTTTCTTTAGCAAGTTTTGGAGTACAACACAGAGCATTAGACTTTGCAAAAGCATCTCCAATCCTTTCTCTGTCTCTGACCTCAAGAATGATAGTTTCAATCAACCCCGTTCGACTCTGCATTTCATTTTTTGCATTAGCAGACTCCTTCGTCCTCAAAAACACAACATCTTCAAATCTGCAGTGCCGAGATCAAGCGCAAGTTAGGAATCTCAAGGTTCACAGAAGAAAATTGAATATCTAGTTAGAGAAATCTAGAACTTTTAGCAAATATTTTAAACAAAACAGAGTAGCTCAGGCATCACAAAATGTGTTTCTCGAGAGCAAAAGTGAAGCAAACTTAAATAAGAAAAAGATGATAGCTTCCAGAATTTGTTTGAATAAGAAAGGGAACTTCAGAATGAGAAGAAACTGGTTGGTCAACTTTCCTTCACGAATTCCACATCTTTTCGCAAGACCTCATTTGCAACGATCCTTCTTATTAGCTGCCTTTTTAACAAGTTTCCTACTTACAAAATGCATCAGAAATACGGTAACTTTCCTTCCTTTTTAATTTACTTCTTAACCAAATGGGTAAAGAGAGATGGGGCAAGCAGCGCCAAAACAATTTGTCATTAGTATCGATACCTTGAACTCAAAATTGCCAAGTTCAGTTAATATCAAATACTGCTAAAGCAGCAAGCCAGTTGACTGTTTATGTCAAGTGCCAGTGTAGTCAAACAACGGATACTTCTTGATTTATGCCTGTGAGATGATTCATGCAGAATTCATACTAGCAGCAATGATCTAAAGCTGACGTAGGAAACAAAACACACTAACTTTGCTATTAAGAATGTAGAGTAGAAGCAATGATAACAATGCCAAAGTAATTTGTGATCAGCTTCAAATGAAAAATAACAAAAATTCCAACTCGTCTCAGCCCCATCACAATATTATCTTGAAGTTTATTTGAGCTTTCATCATCAGCTAACGGGACTTATACCGCAAATCAAACACCCAAAAGAAGAAGGGTGTGTGTGTGTGGGTTAAATAAAGGAAAATGGCACTTGCTAACAAACCAAGTCAATACCTATTTCACCAATCAACCGAGAAAAGGACAAAAGGATATGAAGCATCTGGTTCCTTTGTCTACCATCCACAAGTTAAAAGTTTCCTACCGTGAGACTCTTCTCCTTTTATATGCACACAATGTAAACCAACTCCCATCAAGTTTTCTATTTATATCTGGAGAGGATTCTAATCATCTTTTGTTGCATTGCAGGCTTACAACTATGGACTGTTGCATTCTCATTGTTTAACATCCTTGGGTGCTACCAAGGACAGTGGCTGAAGCAATTACGAGTTGGAGATTAGAGAGGACCAGCAAATGGAAGGAAGGCAACATGGATGACGACACTACCTTGCCTCTTTTGGGGTACATGGAACGAGCATAAAAGAAGATTGTTTCATAATATTGAAAATGATGTAAGAATTAAAGAAACCTATTTATTTCACTTGTATGTTCGGTGTCAGGAGAAAATACCATGTTGTGTTAATAGTTGATCAAACATGGTGGAAGATAATGTTTGACTCAAGCAGAGTCACAGACACATCACATACTTTTTTTCGATATCTACTGGTGTTTATTAATGCAACTTCCTTTTTTGAGAAATTATTAATGGAACTTTTTGACTTACCATTAAAACAGTTTTTCATTTATATTTGTTAGAATAAGAATAGGAACAAGAATAATATATACCATCCTACTTAGAATAGGAATAGAATAGTATATGGAATCCTACTTGGAAAAGGATTGTATTGCAGTATCCTAGTTGGAAAAGGAGTCTAATGTAGTATCTATAAATAGGGTCTCAATGTAATAATGTAGAGACACACAATTCAATAATATTCTTCCAATATTTCTCAAATTTGATTTGCGTAGGGTCGTGTCATCATTCAGACCTTACCCATATAATTCTTTCTTCGTGGGGTCGTGCCATCATTCCAACCCTATCTATACAATCTCTTTTTCAATAGGATCGTGCCATTATTCCGACTCTACCTATATAATTCTCGGATGTGTCATCATTCCGACCCTACCCATATAATTTTACTTCTCAATTTGTGACTCTTTCAGCCATCAAATCTGATACTCTAGTGCATGAGCAAGTTCTGATCAATTTTACAGTAACTTTCTTGGAGTGATTTCGAGATGATCCATATATTCTATATTAGATTTCGAGCACTTTCTGTTTCAAATTTACTGCCGCCTTTTAAAAAAAAGAAATATACTCAAATATTTGGATCGGATTACAATGATATTTTCTCTCATATGGCTAAAATAACATATGTCTACCTTTTCCTATCTATGGTTATTCTCTATTGGCCGTTTAATCTATTGGACATTAAGAATATTTTTCTCCACATCGAGGAAGAAGTCTATATGGAGCAACCACCTGATTTTGTTACTCAGGGGGAGTCTGGTAGTCTTGAATATCAATTATGTAAGTCACGCTATGGTATGAAAAAGTCTTCTGAGCTTGGTTTGGGAAGTTCAACACTGCAATTCAAGAATTTATTACTCTGTGTTTTATCGGCATTCTGCATCCAATTCAGTATTTCATGAGAAGACCAAGTACATTGAGATTGACTGGCATTATGCATCAAATTCAGTATTTCATGAGACGACTAAACACATTAAGATTGATTGTCAATTTTGTGAAGTCAAGTGATCAAATTGCAGATATCTTACCAAGCCCTTCATCAGTCCTTATATTAATTACATCTATAACAAGTTAGGTACATATGACTTGTATGCACTAGCTTGAAGGGGAGAGTTAGAATAAAAATAGGAACAAGAATAATATATACAATCCTACCTAGAATAGGAATAAGAATAGTATATAGAATCCTACTTGGAAAAGGTTTGTATTGTAGTATCCTAGTTGGAAAAGGAGTTTAATGTAGTGTCTATAAATAGGGTCTTAATGTAATAATGTAGAGACACACAATTCAATAATATTCTTCTCCAATATTTCTCACAATATTGAAGATTAACATAGCATCTGCCAGCCTTTCTCCAGCCTCGGAATGGTACTAGTTAAGGAGTCAAATGAAACAGCTAGGTGCAATCATCAGGTTTTGAGGCATCCTACACTTCTACTTGATTACAGGTCCGTGCAGCCAATTTCAGCATCGACATATTAGACAGTACACCTGAGAGTCTCTAGATTACTTGGGTGTTTCTAGATAGCTATTCTGGATAACCATTTCATTACAAAAATACACTGAAACAGAGAGAACAATATAAGAAATGCTACTTCATTTACAAATTTCATTTTCACAAAGTCAAATTAGAAGAGAAAGTTTCTTCTATTACTATTATGGATCCATACTGTACTGTACATATTGTACTAGAATCGTACTCTTCTTTATCACAAGGCTTTCCTGAATGGAATGACATCAAAGATTGTTTAGAAACTGATCTAATAAGAAAAACTTTTAGTCAATAAGATAGACATTTTTCTCTGTGATCATCTCTATTCAGTATATTTATGGGGTAAACAGTTGAAGCTTCAGCAAGTGCACTTCTACTTGTGTGGAAGGGTGGAGCTGGTGACCTTTCAGGTGATAAAACTATCAACTGTCAAACACTGAGAGGCATTCAGACATGATTTGGTTGAGATTTGAAAAAAACAGTATTTGAAATTGAAGTTGAAAGAGGATATTTGGAAGTTGAAGTTGTGTTTGGACATGACAACAAAATTGAAAACTTTTGTGAGTGAAAACTTGAAACTCCTAAAGCCTGTCTTTGAAACTTCAAATTCTGTGTTTCATGTTTGAAGTTGAAATACTGGGCCTATTTAATTGACAATCTTGGAACCAAAATCTATGGCCAGGGGCGGAGCTACCCTTGGCCATGGGATGTCAAGCGAAATTCCTTCGCCGGAAAATTTCCCCATATATATTGGTCAAAATTTGGTTTAGTAAATATATATACAAGTATTGACACCTCTTGACACAAGCTGAAGGTTTAGTGTAGTGGTCAAGGGGTTGTGAAAATTGTTTGAGGTCGTGTGTTCTATCCTTGCTCAGTTGCTCGCAGCATATACATTTTTACTTTATATTTTGACATCCTTTAATTCTGCCATTGTCTATGGCCAAACACGGCCATAAACCAAGTATCTTCCATGGCATGTCGGCACCTGCACGACATTCAAGAGAGGGGGCCACCTTGAACCATAGTAGATTTCTGCACAGCTAATGCTGCTTCTACCAGATTGTTTATCAACTTGCTGATTAGATGTCATTCATGATATCATGTCTGATTACATCAACAAGCAAGTTCCTTTATGCTATACCTCCGTACAGAATCAGGTAGCACTTCTTATCCAAAATAATAGTAATAATAATAATAATAATAATCAAATACTGGTCCAAAACTTGCATAAAATTATTAGCAGTCTAAAGAATATCTTGTCCCTGTTGCAGCATAAGAATCAATACGACAACAATAACATTCTCTAATTTTACCATAAAAATTCGAAAAAAATGGTTTTAAAAACAAAGAGAAGATCCAACTCGGGATGATTAGGAACATAGTCAGGAAAGTGCAATAGGAAGGCATTTCAAGGTAACTCTATTTCTGATTCTTGCCACCTTAATGTCATCCTTCTCCCTGCCATTTAGAAGCTAAAACATAACCGAGTACCTTTTTTTCCAGAAGCGCATAAGTTAAATGAAGATAGATACCCCTGAATTTTGGATATTAAAGTGTCAATAGCTAAGTTATTCTTAAAAATCTGAAAGAAAGCGACTTAGAAATCAACATCAATGAAGTTTGTCAATAGCTAAGCTGTTCTTAAAAATCTTAAAGAAGTCGACTTTAAAATCAACAGCAACGAAGTTTCATACATTTTGGACATGACTTCACAATTTAAAACCCCATGTACTCCTTTTTCTATTCCACCCATGGGCAGCAGCCAAACAAAACTACTACAAGAACACTAACAACAACTAAGACTCAATCCCAAGCGAGTTGAAGTCGGCATAAAGGTGGTACATTTAGCCCATGAAACCATCCCCCCCCCCTCCCCCCCCCCCCACAACTCGTTAAGTTTGGACAGGTCAATGACCCGTTAATTTATAAGCTTAGCTCATTCTGACCAGCCAATCCAACCCATCTAAAAGGTTGGGTTATATGTTGCCCAAATTAACCCATCAAAAATCTTGTCAACATATTTTTATAAAAATAGTTCTTTTGTTTGATATGTATATAAAGAAATTTTTTTTAGGTACTTTAGCAAATTATTAAACACAAACAAGCAAATAAATTGAAACTTAGTACGAGCTAAGCCACCAAATTCAGCCCAAGTACCTTTTGGGAAGGTGGGACACTGATTAATTCAACCCATTTACAGCCGCACAAATTCAGCTCAACCCCGTCCATTTGACATCCATAGGTCAGCCATATGAATTCTCACTACCAATAAAATGAGTATTCAACATAAATTTCCCAGTTTTATGCTGATCATCAACGGCTCACATTAATCAAACAACTACCTTCATTTAATCTATAATATACTAGACATACTGCATGCAGACTCTGATAAGATGGTAAATATTAGGTAAAAGCATAAAGCTTGATCCATAAATCAATCAATCAACTAAATTCTTTAAGTCCATTCCATTCTATTCAAGCTAATTCACTAAACTCATACTAAATCAATTTGTAAAACTGAAAACTTGTTTATTTTGGGAAGGCGCGTGTGTATGAGATAGCGCGCGTGAGTTACCTGATTAAGGATTTTCCTTCAAGGGGTTTGTCTGGGTAAGCATTTGACGACGATTTGGAAGCATAAAGACCTTCAGTTCCTCCATGGAAGAAAAAAGCATTGGACTTGGGAATAAATTGCTCTTCTTTGTACTCGTGAATTGAAGCTGACACGTTTCGGAATAAGTTGAAAGTAAAGAAAGAAAGAACTAGAAATCCTATACAGAGCTCGGAAGTACCGCGTTTCATCGGTAACTTCGTCGTCATTCGCCGTGTGCGGAGCAGCAAACGGTAGTTGGTCCGGCGAGAGTAGAATTTAGTAGAAGCAAGAAAAGCAAACCTGAATTTAACGCGAACCTTCTAGATGTCATTTAACTCACTTCGACGTCGTTTTCAAGAGAACATTGTTATTACTGTCTATTTTTTATAATTTTATTAATGGTAAATCAATTATTTATAAACTTTATTTTAAATATTTAAAGATATTTTTTTTAGCTTTTATTATATATTAATAATAATTATTTTTAATCTGCGAACTAAAATGACTATTTAAGTAAGTAGTAGAACACTTGAACTTGTGAAATTTTTTTATTTAAAAACTTCAAAATATATTTGATTTGTTATATTACTTTTTTTCTATTTGCATAATAAAATAAAGAATATTTTTAGACTTTTACCTTTTTTACATAATTTTTTGCTTATTTGCATAAAGAAATAAAAAAGTTAGTATTATCGTAAAATGTTGAAAAATTTAAGATTTTTTAATTTACAGAAACTAAGGCGATTCAAATTTATGTTGGCAATTCTAGTTCTTACTCTTTGACCAACACAAAATTATTGTCTCATGCTTTTTAAGATTATAAAAAAATAAAACAGAAGTATATTTGATTTATGCAAAATTAATAATTTTCACATGTAATAAATTGAATAAAGCATCAGAAAATCCAAAATCAATATAATTTTATTTTAATATTCAATGAGGAGTCCGGAGTCAAAAGGGTAATAATTTTTTGGGTTAAAACCAAAAGGGTAATAAAATAAAAAATCATACCAAAATGATAAAGGCACAGCTCCTGCTACGCCTTACCTTTTTTATTTAACGGAAAATGTGACTGAAAAAAGATATTGCACCTTACATGTCAGATTTTTATTTTTTTTTACTGCCCTTTCACCATTTCAAAAATCCAAGGACACACTTGTCATTTAACCTCAACCTCCAATTCTTCTTCATCAAGACAAAAAAAGACACCTATTGATATGACCATGAAAAGACTCATCTATTAAATATATATTTATTTATTATTAAGTAGACTATGAAAAGACTCATCTATTTATTTATTATTAAGTTTATTTCACTCTTATCCGTATGTAGAATTTCTTTACTTGGTACATCGATTTTAAAAATTATTTTTATTCTATAAATATAAATTATAATTATGTGACACTGATTCGAGAGTCAATTGAACTTTTTATATGTAGTTTAAATATTTTAAATTTTTAATTGTTTTGATTTATAATATTTTATTTACGTAATTTTGAAATCATATATATTACTTTTGTCCTAATGTATGCAACATAGATAGACTTTCAAGAGTTAATTAAATGTTATTAGTTATTGGAAATATATGTATAAATACATAAATATAAAAATTATTAATTAATTATAATTATATATGATGAAAATATTTATATTTATAGAATAAAAATAAATTTTAAAATTGGTGTAC
>JBCEWC010018496.1:0-11935 GCA_038996855.1 Solanum aculeatissimum
TCTTAGTAGAAAGGCTTACTAGTATTTGCAAGATCGTGAAAGAATCGTGAGCAAATCGACTAGTGCCGCACGGAAGTTTTAGTGAGTCTCTAAGTCCGTGACACTGGTGCCTTGTCTTCAGCACATGATTTAATGTTTTCCAGGATCTTCTACTGTTCAAAAGGAGCCTGAAGTAAGTTATTTCTTCTACTTGAAGCATTAGGCAATTGTTCATCTCCAGGCAAGGTCTCCAGTTCTCTGGCTCAGCATATAGTTCCTCATAGAAGGAAACTATCTCCTTCTGTATCAACTCCTGTTCAGTTAACTCTACCCCGCTCACCCTCAATTTGGAAATTGTGTTCATTTTTTTGTCAGCATTTGCAGTTCTATGAAAGAAAGTTGTATTTCTGTCAACCTGTTTCAGCCATATTGCCCTAGATCTTTGCCTCCAGATAATCTCCTCTCTTTGGTATGTCTTCAAATTCCATGTTGAGGGCTAACCTAGAGACAATCTCATCTGCCTCCAGATTTCTTTGTTCCTGTATCTCCTCAAGATCAGCCAACTGCCTCAGAACAAGTTGTTTTTGTGTTGTCAGATTCCCTTGAGCAGTATTGCTCCATTCCTTGAGTTTTCCTTTGAGAGCCTTCAGTTTAGCCATCAACACAAAACATGGTTTCCCCTTGTAGCTGAAAGAATTCCACCATTCTCTGATCTTTTCAGTAAAGCCTTCAATGTACAACCACCAGTTTCCAAATTTAAAGTAAGATTTTGTTCTTTCCTGGTCACCACATTGCAGCATAATTGGAGAGTGGTCAGAAATCACTCTGTGAAGAGTGATTTGCCTTGTGTTTCTGAAGTTTTCTTCCCATTCCTCAGGAAAAAGGAATCTGTCCAATCTGGATGCAGTTGTGTGATTATCCCCTTTTTTCCATGTGTATTTCCCCCCAAAGAGTTTTGGATCCACCAGCTCCATGTCCTCTATGAATTTTGAAAAATCTGGCATGCTTTTGTTGTATCTACAGCAGCTCTTCTTCTCTGATGGGTATCTGACTGTGTTGAAGTCACCACAGAGTACCCAAGGCCCTGTGAACAAGCCCCTAGCAGCCCCTATTTCCCACCATGCCTCAACCCTCTCCTCCCTGTTGTTTGGAGCATAAACACTGGTGAGGTGCCAATTCAGATCCTGAGTGATACCAGTGAAACAGCAAGAGATAGAGTGTTCTCCAATTGAGCTGACCTCACCTTCCCACTCCCTTTTATCCCACATTATAACTATACCACCCCTGGTACCACTAGCTTCCAACTGGGCAAAAGTCACCCATTTGTTACCCAAACTTCCCTAACCATTTTTGTTATTTCCCCCTCCACCTTGCTCTCCTGGAAACACACCACATCAGCCTTCCAATTTTTCAACATATTCTTAATCACTAGCCTCTTTCTAGCACTGTTCATCCCCCTAACGTTCCATGAAATTATTTTCAAATTCATTCTTGTTCAATGGCTAAGTATTCCCCTCTACTTCTAGTGTCGAAACTCATGAACTTGGTATCTAGGACCAGGACCTTCAATTCATTTATACCTTTCTTTTTAACTCCTGCAATTGTATTCTTCTCCCCCTTGCTTTCTTGTTTGTTTTTTTCAATCTTCAAGAATAACTCTTCAGCTTTCTCTTCGCAACCTCTGAAATCCACTCAAAATTCAGAACTTAATTTGAGTATGTGTTGTTTAATCCATAATACCGGACTCATTGGATCTTCTTGAGTTTCTGTTGGGAGCTGAATCTTGAGAGGAACAGCGTCCTTGGTAATCTCCATACAATCCAAGGTTGTTTGTTGAATTAGGGCCATCTCTGACCCCTCCGGTTGACTTTCCCCAGGAATTGTGATTGTTGTCCTCCCCTTATTGGTCGTCACCTTCGTACTTATGCAAAGTTGGGGATTTGTTTCCCCCCTTGTTGGCTCTTCTATCTTTTTTGTTTCTTTCTTGGACTCACTTTGGTTTAAATTTGCTTGGATCTCAATGTTAATAAGATACATCCGTTGGGCCTCTACTGTTCGTGTTGTATCTGATTCCCTAAAAGGGCCTCTTAGAAGTTGGGCCTCTTCTCATAACAAGGCCCAAACTAGCCCAAGTGGCCCTTTCCCTCTCTGATCTTCCTCACGCGCCTGGGCACGTGACCCCAAATTTAAAATTCCACCATTTTTTGAGGTGTCCATGTGTTGTACGATTAAATCCACTGGTTTCTCTTTAGGGGAGAATGGTAAAAGTCTTTTAACTAGAGGTACATGTTCGGCTACCTCTCTCCATTTTTCCGACGATCGGACAGTCACCGGAGTCTCGCACCATATCAGAATTTTGTATATGAAGTCGTCACTGGAGATCTCCAAGTCCCTCGGTACCTTTGTTCCGTCACCCTTGACTTTTATGCGAGCCCAGTGAAGATGATTTTTCAGACTGGTTTCTTCCTCCATCTCAATGAATCCTCCACACTAATTCCCGATTTCTTCAAATATGTTTTGGGACCAAGGGTTTAATGGTAGACTCATGGCTCTTATCCATACCCAGTTCCTCCGGCCAGCAACCAGTGGTGGGGGACCACCAATCAAGGGAGACATTCATCTTCTTCCACGTCCAACTACTCGACATGACGTGTTCTGCCGCTGTTTTTTTTTATGGGAGTTCGAAAAGGAATAAGTTGTCATTCATTCACTCCTGTAGTAGATTTCCAAGTATTGCACACCCGTCTTCTTACATCATTCAGAGGTGGATTCTCTCCCTATGAGCTCTGGAATCTTCCAACTAAACACCTTGTTAGGAGATCTGAAGCTGACATATCTACCGTTTTCATTATATTTGAGGGTACCGTAGAATTCCTCAAAGTGATCTTTCAAACTCCACCTTTTAATGGCGTTCCCCCTAATCTTTGAGGCTTCAATAAATATTGAAACCAACCACTTTAGAACATTAATGTTGATCTTTACCTTCCTCATTAAATATCTGTTGTATTCTATCCATTCGTACCAAGATTCTTCACCTGCTAGTGTAGTGAGTAAATGTTGTTGCTATCGTTATTCGAGGCAGAATTCCGGCCATGGTTGCCAGAGTAAAGGCTGAATAGGTAGCAATTTCAATTTTTTGTCGGAAAAGTCAAACCTTGAAATGTGTGAAAGATATTTTGACAAGATCTCTCTCGAGTCGATTCGGGTTGCATATCAACCCAATTTTAAATGGGTCGGGTTGAGATAGGTTGAGCTAATAAATTGGCGGGTTATTAACCCACTCAAACTTCAACGGGCTGAGCGGATTGGGTTTAAGTTTGCCACCCCTACCTTCTTTGGAGACTTGGGGTAGGGGTGGGGGTGGGGTGTTTTGGAATGAAGGTTTGAAGCCTCACAGCATGCGCAAATGGAAATATAGGGGAGAAGGGATGCAAGGAGCTATGTATGAAAAGTGGTTATTCTTAAAACACAAGCCCATGACTAAGAAGACTATGAAGGCCCTTAAGCCATTAAGGGTATTTTTTCATAACAACCATCCTTAGTTTGCATCCTTAACCTAGTTTAGTACAAATACCATACTTAGTCTTTTCATTATGCACATTATTTTGAGATTATGTTGATTGATGAATTGAGTTCACTTTTGAGACAGTTGAGTGCGAGGTCGAGACCTTTGTTGGTTTGACAATGTTGAATGAGACTGTTTTCTTAAGGATTCATTCCTTTTGAAGGTATTTTCATAGATTTGGTGTTTGTATTGATTTATTAATTGAAGGTTTTAGCTTTTTATAGCTTTAATTGTCAACTAATACCTTTACTTACATCTTTCTTCTATCCTTATTTATTGTTCTTATATTTAAAGCTTCTTCCACACTCGATATTACATCATTTGATATCAGAGCCAAGCATAGATCTGTTACCACAAATATAGTCTTGGATTGATTTAAAAAATCTGAAAATTTCTACTTTGATTCATGTTTTTCTTGTTTTTTTTTTTGGACACTAGATTTGTGTTCTCAAGTGGTTTTTGAGTCTAACTCCAAGAATTCAAGTTGTTTAAAGTTGGGGAGAAGGTCCTACCATTGAGTTTGAAGAACTTGAGAATAGGTCTTGAAAATTTAGTGTGATTTGGAGCTTAAAAAGTATTAGGTTGTCTCTAACTCGAGGGAAAACAACTTCTAATATTGAGATGATTTTGAGCAAAATTGAAGACGACGAAAATTTGAATGTTCAAGTGTTCTTGAAGATTTTCATGTGTTCTCGATGCACACAAGACAAAAAAAGGTACATGGACTAAAACAGTGAACCAGCCGCAAGAGCCTACGTCAACTTTGGCTAGAGAAAACAGATTCGGCCAGCCGAAATCAAAAACAGCTTTCATCCAACTCCTCGCCTTAGTCACGACTTCCGCCAGCGTCCCAACAATGGCTCCAAGCCATTTTCAAGACTTTGAAGTTTAACTCCACTTTTTGGAGCCTTTAATCAATGAAATTCTACTCAATTTCTTCCAACACAATTTTCTTGGTATGGATCCTGGTAAAGCAGTTTTTTATCCAGCTGATTGAACATTCTTTGGCTTCAAAACTTGATTTTCCCTACCAAGTATTATCAAGTTCTTCGAGTTCGGTTTCTTTTGTGCTAATTTCTTTCTTGTGCTTTTCTCGTTGTACTTCGTCACTATTTTCTAGGCTCAAGTTCATCAATTTTAGATGAGCCTATTGTTCTTGAAACCAAAATTCCGCTCTATCCTTGATGTTGGTTTAAGACTCTTGACAAGCAATTGATCAAATTGAATAGCAACTTTGTCCGGATCCTGAAGTGGTAAAAGGCTAAAGAATGTGAGATCATTTGGCGGTGCTAGACAAGCACAAAGGGGTGCAAATACAAGCAGTGGTGAAATTTTTGTATTACTAATCTTGTTTGCTCGTTTTGTAGGTACAAAAGAATTGTAATGAAACATAAAGGTTTCGAGAAAGGTTAGCTTGAAGAGACTGTTTTGAAACAAGGGTGAATGCTTGTGGCTATCCAGGATTCTCTCGTCCTTGATAGTCAATGTTATACAAACTTTATCACCCCTTATGTGATTGAATGGTTTAGGAAACCTCGTGTGAAACAACGGGATCATTATCATGATGAGAAAGGGAATAAGGTGTACAAAAGCATGAAGGTATCCTTTTCATGAGGTAAATACCAAGAAGAGGCTTGGTGTGACATGCTTCCTTTGGATACTTGTCACTTGTCGTTGGGAAACGGTTGGTTTAATGAACATTAGCAGTTTCCATATGAGCTAGAATGGTACAAGTATGTGGTGGACAAAAAAGGGTAAACTTTTCTTTCACCAACTTCCCCTAATCCTCGCCAAGGAATTTCAGGCAAGTATTCTGATTCCCTAAGAATGAGAGACAAGATTGAGAGGAGCAAAAGAGTGAATGGTGGCAACTCTGGGTGGGAAAAGAAGAGGATTGAGAGTTGCGACAAACACAATCTAACCTTCTCGCTTGTCCCTTCTATTTGGAAGGATCCTTGTGTAGATACAATGCAGGTGGAGGGAGGACCATAAGTTCTTAGCACGAGAGCTAAACTTGATATAATGATGAATTTGATAATCTCCTTGAATAAATGGCTTGAAGAGTCTTCCAAGGGGAGTTTCACCCCAAGGTAAAAAAGATCTTGTGAGCTTCAAGGTACAATGGCTAAACTTGACACTTTATAATTTTCAAATGAACAAAGTATAAGTAACATCTTGTCTTTGTGTGAGCTTAATGATTCTTAGTCATGTGTTGATAGTGTTACTGTTGAGAGTGTTCATACACTAGTTGATCCTATTCATGACCGAATTGATTTTTTTTGTTAAATCAATTTGAATCCATCTAGTGTTGATGCTTGTGATTTGAATGACAATGAATTGTCATGTGAACTTATGGTGATCAACTTGTTTGTGATTCTAGTCCACTAATTGAGCATATCTCTTGTTGAAATTCCTATCACTTGTTTTGCTCATAGAGATCATGTGATTGTAAGTGCCTTGAAAGATGACATTTGTCTTTTAAAAATGAGATATGCTTTGGTTTTTCATCTTAGATTGATTGTTCCCTCGTTAAGCACAATGTCTCTTTAAGTACAATGTCTTATTTGATGATGATGATGAGATTATCCTTAATGATGTGCCTAGCGGTGTAAGATGTAAAAGTGGTGATATGGCTATTCTTGAGGGCTACAAGTTGCATGATAACCCAATATGGATTAATGAACCTCTTTCCTATGACGGAAATCTCTTCCGAGGATGACAGTATGCTTGTTAGCAAGAAGTGTGTTGAAAAGGAAGGTGAAGCTTGTTTTCAAACAGCTACTTCTTTGAGTGTTGCCAATTATCTATAATGTGTGTGTTGATGTTCTTGAATCTAATAGTGATCTTACATATGAAGACACTTTGAATGAAGTTATTTTGTGTAATGCCTTTCTTTATTATCTATTTGCATATATGAAGATACACTTTCTTGTGTTAAGCATGCATCTTATTAAGATATGAAGGGTATACCGCGCATTCTCTTGACCATGATGGGTGGACAATCTTTCCTTTTGATCCTAGTGACCCTTTGAATATGTGCAAGTTTGTCACAGTACCATCTTGGACTAGCCAAGTTCTTAATGCTTCATTTGGAAGCTTGTCCTTCACAGAAAAGTTGATGCTTGGACATGTTTATGCATCCTTGGCATTTTGGAAGGTTTGTTAATTCTTATTATGAGGGTTGTTTGTCTTCACTTGTTTTGCAAGGTTAGAATTTGAGGGGAATCCTTTTCAAGAAATGGAGATGATGCCAATCAAGTTTCCAGTCAAGTTTCATTGAAACCTTGCACACGAAGCCAAGCTAAGGAGTTCATAACTTTTCATCAAGTCGCTACCTTAGGGGCTTGGAGGGTTTCCTGAATGAAGGTTTGAAGGACAATAACATGCGCAAATGGAAGTACAAGGGAGAAGGGGGAAAAGGGGATATGTATTCAAAGAGGCTATTCTTAAAACACAAGCCCCATGACTAAGAAGACTATGAAGGATCTTATGTTATCAAGGGTATTTTTGTAGTGATAATCCCTAGCCCAGCTTAGTATAAATACTACATTTAGTCTTTTCATTAGGTATATTGCTTTGAGATTCTGTTGATTGACAAATTGAGTTCACTCTTGAGAGAGAGAGTTGAATGTGAGATCGAGGACTTTGTTGCTTTGATCTATATTGCTCGGACTCTCCATTATATTGTCACATTCATATCGGATTCTCTAAAAATTCACTACTTATGGAGAATCCAACACGCACTCATCGACATTTTAAGAAACCGAGCAACATAGTCTTTGACAATGTTGATGAGATTGTTTGCTTAAGGATTCATTCCTCTTGAGGATATCTTCATAGATTTGGCACTTGTATAAATTTATTAATTGAAGATTTTAGCTTTTTATAGCTTTAATTGTCAATAACTCCTTTAATTGTCTCTTTCTACTATCGTTATTCCTTGTTCAGAGATTTAGAGTTTCTTTGCCATTCAATATTACATCATTTGGTATCAAAGCTAAGCATAGATTTGTTCTCGCAATCTGGTAGAAGTCCATAGAAATATCAATCTGAGAGGCAGGAGTAGAAAGTGATGTGTACATCCAATGTGGTAACACTAAAGTTTAGCTTGCTTACATTCTAAATAATGTACACGCTTATTGAAACATCTTTTGCCATAACGAGCCAAAAGAAATTGTCAACATGCATAATGTCTTTGGCACTCAAAAGTAACCCATAAGTCCACCCAAACGTCATTTATAAACATTTCATGTAGTGAGCAATTGGTTAGACAATTCATTTTCTTTTAAGAGAAAATTATCTTGTAAATTTATAACTTCTCAAAAGGGCCTTTCAGACATTCTAAAAACACAACACCAAAAAACATCAACATGAAGTTCTCTAATTTGTTTAAAACCCATCAATTTAAAGAGAAATATACACCTGCTCCTTTATCCCATCCCAAGGTTGATAAGATCAAAAAGATGGAAGCAAGACAATGAGAAAACAAAGGGGGAGATAAAAGGTGAGCTTGATGAAAGGAAAAAAACAAAGAAAAGAAAGAAGGCCATGAAAAAATAACAATGGTCAGGAGAGAGGCAGCAACAAGAGAGAAGAGGAACAAAAGGGTTAAAATATAGAAAGTATCGGTATGAAAAAATAACAATGGTCAGGAGAGAGGCAGCAACAAGAGAGAAGAGGAACAAAAGGGTTAAAATATAGAAAGTATCGGTAAAAGGAAAGAGGCTAAGTAAACCAAAAAAAAAAAAGGAGTATCTACGTATAAAAACCAAGAGTGTTTGCAAGAAAAGAGGGTTGTCCAAATACTCCTTACATGTAGAGAAGTTTTGTTTAATTCTTATGAACCATCTTCTTCAATGCCTACTTCTTTCCAATTTTCTGTGCAATTTTGAAAATGTATTTCCTAAGGATTTATCACTTCCAAAGGAATAGAACAATAAAAACAACAACATACCCGGTGGAATCCCACAAGTGGGGACCAGAGGAATAGAACATCTAACTGATTTTTTACTGTATCTCAAATTCCAAATAGGCCTACCCATAGGAGCAATCCTGAAGAAACAAAGGAACTACAAGTCGAGGAGCTAATTAAACAAGGTTTTTTCTCTTCTAAGAGAGCCGAGAGGCCTAAGACAAGGGGTTCATCTCTCCCCATTTTCTCTTTATTTTGGCAATGGAGGGTCTATTAAAATGTTGAGAACAGCTCAGGTTGATAATTGGATCAGGGGTTTCAATGATAAGCCTGGAGACAGTGTTGGTCTGTCCATTTCCCTCCCTCAATATGCAAATAATACATTTATGTTTTGTGATGCAAATAGTGACCAAATGAAATATATGGGAGTTATATTCATTTCATTTGAAGTTATTTCTGGATTTCAAGTCAACTTTGGGAAAATTTTTGTTTACCCAATTAATGAGGTTCAAGGAATTAGCAGTTTTGGCTATTTTAATGTGCTATCCTAGAGAAGTGTGGAAATTCATAAATCGGAAGAGTCAATATTTCTCTTTTGGAGGTAGATTGACTTTAATCAACAATACCAACTTATTTGATGTCCTTATTCCCTATGCCAATGAATGCTGGCAGGAAGATTCACTTGGTAAAGAATGCTGGAATGTTATCAAGAAACTGGATGCAATCAGCAGGAATTTTCTCTGAAATTGTGAAAACAGGAAGATTCACTTGGTACTGTGGAAATCCATTATAAGTTGCAAGAAGGAAGGTGGAATGGGAATAAGAAATCTGAAATCACAAAACTATAGCCTCCTATTAAAATGGTTATGGAGATCTGCAACTGTGGAACAATCTCTCAGGAAAGAACTATTATGACAAGGTATGGGGTGGGTGGTTACTGGACCACCAAGGTACCTATGACTCCATATGGTGTTGGCTTATGGAGATCCATTAATAATCTGTGGCCCAAAATTGTCAAAATTACAGTAGGCAAGGAAGAACTTATTCTAGTATGATATCTGGGTTGTGCAACACACTTTGAAGTCTCTATTTCCTGACCTTCTCATTTTGAGACAGCAGAAGTACTCCATTGTAATGGAGGTAAGGAACAACCCCGTGGAATTTCAATTTCAGAAGACTTCTTAATGATTGCAAAGTGGATAGGTTGACATAATTCTACAAGACTCAGGCACAGGTCCAAGATCTGGCCACAAATGAAGACAGCTTAATTAGATGAAAGACAAGCTGGGATGATTCTCTGTTAAAACTGTTTATAACAGTTTCCAGAGCACCTATTAACAAGGTGAGCGTTGGCCTTGAAGATGATATAGAAAGTCAAAATCCGACACGAGGTAGCATGCTTCACATTGTTACTGGCAAGACACGTCGTTTTAACTCGAGATAAGCTTATGGAAGGGGTCTTCAGTTCCATATGTTCCGTATGTGGTGTGGAAGCAGAAGCAGAGACAAAAAAAAAAAATCTCTTTTTACACTGTAAAGTGACAGATGAATCTAGGTAGATCTTCATCTACTTGAGTGGAATCAAGTGGACTATGCCAAGGAGTACACAGGAAGTTTTAGGTTTGCTAGAATAGAGATGGTAATCTGTAAGGACACAGGGAGAGATAGAAGACTTGTCTCAGCTTGCATATGATGGTCAATCTGGAAAGAGAGAAACCAGAGTTCACTTTGAAGACTAGAGCAATCCTTTCCCAGAGATAAAGATAAACTGTTTAGCACTTTTTACTTTTGGCGCATTCATGAATGCCTTCAAGAAGCAGACGATATTCTGAGTGTTTTAGAGTCTTAAGACTTCGTATGAGTTTATAGGTGGTAGGTTTTGCTCATTTTGACTACTACTTGTAATTATGTCTGAACTACTTTCTCGGAGTAATATTCTTTGTTTATAATACATATGGTGCCTGCTTTTTTAACAACAAAAAAAAAAGATCAAGATATCCTAGGAAAGACATTGCTTGAAACAGTTCAACATAAATTGATTGAAAAGGGAAATAACAGTATCAAGTTCTATTCTCACACATCCAGTGCTCGTTAAAAGATATAGCTTCCTAGAAAATCTATAAATTTAAATAAAAGTACAGGTGTTCATGAGGATAAACAAGTTGAGGAAAAGATTCTACAACATTTACAGACATTATACAAGGAAAAGGAAGTGTTGAGACTAGGAATAGAGGTGTTGAATTGCAGAGTATTAGCCATGAAGAAAAGAGCTTCAAAAAACTTTAGCGGTTCTTTTTTATTTTATTTTTTGGGGGAGGGGGGGGGATACAAAAAAGCTTTTAATTCTTTTGAGTTCTTGAGAAACAACTTTTGATTTTTACTAATGACATCTAACATGGTGTAGAGATTGCCTGGGAGATAAAGCACTTTGACCAAATGGTCTCGGTTATACATTTTCCACATATGATTAGGACATGGTAAACAATGATGCAATGAAGTGCAAGGATCACTTCCAGCAATGTGGATCCTTAATCCCTCTTTTATGGCCACATATCTTTTCACCTACGGAACAGGAAATCTTTTTAACATGTATCCTATTTTCATTCCTCCTGAAAAATTCATTTTTTTTCTCAACAACATCTTCTTCATTTGA
Source organism: Solanum aculeatissimum (assembly GCA_038996855.1). NCBI lineage: Eukaryota > Viridiplantae > Streptophyta > Magnoliopsida > Solanales > Solanaceae > Solanum > Solanum aculeatissimum. Next base: position 11,110 of record JBCEWC010018496.1, read on the forward strand.
TCCCATAGAACTCCGTTAGATAAGAACAAATTTGATAAATGTTGTTACCTCTCAAAAGGGGCACTAGAATGGAAAGATCCATTAGATAATGACAGTGACAGGACGATCTTGTTTTGAATGCTCTGCCGCATATGTTGTAGTTATTTTATGTGTTCAACTTGAAAAAGAGGCGTGCAAAAATTGATTTAACTGATAAAACGAACCCCAAGAAACACTATTGGTTTATCGGTGTTGGGTTATTGAGTTAACAGTTTTTAAACTAAAAATATATAGGGTTCTCAGTTCAGTTTCTGGTTGTATGATTTTTGTTAATGGTTAAATTTGATAACCCCATAAGATTATATTAAAAGTACTATTTTACTCCTTATGATATAATAGTGACTTTAATATTTTACCAATCCTATTTTCTAAATTTTAGTATTACTTTCGATCGTAGGCTACACAAACAAGCCTCCCTCCTTCTCTATTGTGACACTTTCTCTCTTCTCGACACAAACTAGTATTACCTTTTCTATTCTCAATTTTAGATTTGATTGTGACATAGAGAGAATTAATGTTGTTTCCTTAATTTATTGCATGAGTCTTTAGACGGAATTCAAACAATTATGTTATAAACAAAAGTGATCAATGTAGAAATTTGTGTTGCACTTCTATTCTTGCTACAATTTTTATTTTTCTGAACATCGTGTCCATATGATCACATGAGCATTTTCTTATCAATTAAACCAAAAATCGAACCTTTAAGAACCATGTTAGAATAGGAATAGGTAAATACAATCCTACTTAGAATAGAAATAGGAATAACAATAGTATATAGAATCCTATT
>JBCEWC010018498.1:0-11932 GCA_038996855.1 Solanum aculeatissimum
TTCTTTAAAAATAATTTTTTTATTAGGAATACAATATGTTTAAAAAGAATATATATATATATATATTCATTTAAAGAAGGACATTTCTGACTCATTTAATAACAATAACGACATTTTAGGAGCGAAATATCATTGAAAAGGGCATTTTTGGACCAAAGTCTAAATCAAGGGCATTTTTTTACCCTTTTTCAATAGTATCAGGGCATTTTTGACCAATTTTTTATAGTACAAGGGCACAAATGGCCCAAAATATAAACTGAGGGCATTTTTGCTCCTTTCTGATAGTACAAGACATTTTTGACCCTTTTCCCTTTTAAAAAAATACATTGTACGTTTATGATTTACTAGTTCACATGTTCAAACTTACTATGTCTCACCATCAAGTCTTAGCAGATGGTTCATTTTTTGTTATATCAATCAACTTTTTGAATGGGCATTATTGAGGTGAATTTGTTATATATCTAGGCAGTATGAAAATAATGACTTGTGTATTTTTAGAGATGTCATTTTTTGATTTACAAATTACATATTTGATACATACCATACACCAATTTAGATAGAACTCACCTTAAATTATTGCTTTTAAACTTGATAATCAATGAGTGGTAAGAACTATGAAGTCTCGGGTTCAAATTCTAGCGATCTGTCTTAGCCTTGATGGACAAATATCCGGTGAACATATCAACCAACATAGATTGTGGTAAAATTGTTAGGATTCTATGTGAATTCAAATTTAATTGGAAATATTAGAGTTAAGGATCCATCAGTAATAACCTTTGTACCTTCACAGAGTAAAGTAACATCCCTCTGCCTTTTTCCACTTAAGTTTCAGTGTTTAAAGTTTTTTTCCAAATATCAATACATTTAACTTTCTCAGAATCGAAAAAAACCTCTGTACCTTTGAAAGATAGGGTAAGACCGCATCCCTCTGCCTTTCTCTACTTAAATTTCGATTTTCGTCCAAATATCAATACATTTACCTTTCTTAGATACAAGAAATTCCTTTTCATTATGCAACTGTGAGGTAGACTATTTCACTGTTTCTCCATAAACATCAACAGACATCCATCAACAAACAAGGCATTAAAGTTTACGTTGAATTTCATGATCACCTGTACAGATAACTCTTATTCCATCATTATTCCATCATGTAATTACAGGATACGAGTTTGCAGTTATAAAGCCATTACAACTGAAGAAAGTGTAGAGTCTATACTGCAAACAATATATTATTGGTCACCTTCGTGCCAATCATACTTTCGATATGCACAAGAAAGCATGAGAAAAAAAACCAGAGTTCAGAAAAGCCTTTACATCTTCTACTGAGCTTCTTCTGTATATGTCAAAGCCCTGAGTTCCTGGTAGAATGGTAGAATTTCCAAGCAGAGAAATTAAGAAACCGGAAAAAGTAAGGAATACTTAAACAACAGGCATGGTGTTCAAGAAATAAATGAAGACTTTTGAGACTTGTGATCATAAACATGTTTGACATTTGTGTCGCTATAAACGCCCCTCATCAAGAATAAAATGGTAAGTTACCCTAAAATTGTTTCCAAGTTTAGAAAGTTATCGTTTCTTATTGGAACAGACTAATAAGAAAATATTGTCACATAAAACTGGAATGGGGGGAAGTATCATACAATCAGCATACACTCATTCCCTTCACTCCCGTAAGGAAATGAATCTTGGAGTTAACTCAATACCAAAAGCTAGCTCAAGTGGTAAGGATTGCCCAAGTCATATCAAAGAGACCACTCATCCCTTAAAGGGCCGATATGGGACTCTGTCAGAGCTCCAAAATCAGAGGAGGGGAAGGGGGAAGACAGATACATAAACTTGTATGTTGGAAGAAATAAAGAATTTACCTCAAGAGTTTCACAGATGCTGCTGTTTCTCTGTCATTTTAACAATTGTTTCCCACTTGGAATCACTAGGTGGTGGCTTTGAAGACTGGTTACTAGGATTTAGTCCTGTCCCGATATAAGCCCGTGAAGATGCATTCTTTGTGGATAAAGAAGGCAAAGTACGGCAAAGCCATGAATCTGATGGAGATTTCGGTAAAGGTGGTGGAACAAGAAACTCTGGGTGCACTTTGCATGAATTTTCTAACTTTTCTTTTCTCGCAATTGGCTTTTCGTTTTTTTCTCTAACATCACTGTCAGAGTTTGCTAAGGTCATCGCATCTTGGTAACAATCTTGAGCTTGACCAGTAGATGTGCACGTTTTCATCTCCCCTCCATTGTTCAGTTTTTCCACTGAATGTGGTGGATTGAAGTCAGCTTTCCTTTGAAGATATGGCTTTAATGAAGCCTCAGATGAATAACGTGAAGAATCTACAAATGGTTTTTGTTTTATGATCTGTTCAAGTATCTCAACATCCTTGTGTTGTAACTTGGATGGTTTTTTATCTAGAGAACATGATATCTTAACTGACGAATCCATTTTATGCACAATATCTATGTACAGAGTTTTCTCTACAAAAGGAGTTAACACATCTACTTCCCTGCTATTCCTCTGACCAGACAAGCACTTGACCTCGGGATTATCGTAAGGGTCATTGGCATAAGTTGAATAGGCCCGGCCCTTAACATCGTTCTTATCCTTGTGTGGTTGAGTTGTTATGGATCCAACGACAGACTTTTGCTCACTTACATCAGATGTTGATCGCTGTAAAAGATCACAAGAATTATAATTATAGTTTAGTCAAAGAAAATTTGGACAAGAAAGCTAGCACAATGCGAGTGGATAAAGTGAGTGACAGGAAGAATGAAAAGTATGGAAGTTCATACCTCATTGCCTGTTCTGCCAAAAGAAGCAGCTGAAAAGGATCCCGTCTGTGTTCTACTGACAGGAGAGATCGGTATTTGATTTCTAACACTCATTTCAGGTACAGGATTCAGAAGACGAAAAGAACTTTTCAAGCAAAATTGAGGCAACAATCCACAAATGTTAGCAGATAAATTTCCACTATCATAACTGTCATCATCACTTTCTTCTTCTTCTTTATAATCATGAGGTTGGGAATGATAAAGTGTAAAACTAGGTCCATAGCGCAACTGAGGCTGTCTATCCCCATTTATTACATTCTTCATCTGTCTTTGTTGATCCTCAACAGGTGGTTGCTTCTTGCGGACGTAGTAAGGTGTTTCTGAAGCCTTATCTGAAGTCATTGCCTTAGCTGCTGGCAAAAATCGACCCATCATGAAATCTTTAGTCTGTGGATTTGTTACAGAAGTTCCAGATTGTTTTGCATTCGGCTCATCAAATCCACTTAAGCCACTTACACTACAATTTAGGAAGGTTGATTCAGCTCTTGAAAGTGTATCCAAGGCATCCATATAGGCTTCATCATCATCATCCGATTCAATCTTTTCCTTATCATGCATCATTTCTTTTGAGCTGTCAAAACTCTCAATCTTCTTTACATGTTCATCTGAAGAAGAAGCGCAATTCGGTATGGCATTTTGAAATTTCGCTGTTTGATTGAAATCCTGGTTATCTCTAAACTTCCACCCAGGAGGGAGCTTTGGCGCGGTAGGAGGTTTTTCCGTGAGATGAGTTTGTGTTCTGCTCTCATCTTTAGGTCTTCCGGGGATCTGTTCCCAGATAAAAGGAACAGTTCCTGGCTTTACCACTAAGCCTGACTTCAATTCTGGTTTGTAATGAGGAGGATGTGTCATAGTGGGAAAGGGATTGTCAGTTTTCTTTTTCTCATCTCTCTGGGAAATCATCCCGTGAGAGATCCGTCTTACTGACAAAAGAGGTTGATCAAACTTCAATTGCTTGTCTTCCATAATATGATTTGGCAACTTAACAACGCCTTATTTCTGCATGCTCAACAATCAAATTGTGAACATTTCTTCAATGTATGACAACAACAAAATAATAATGCAACAGGGACCAGCTGATTTTCAAATCGATGTTACTCCAGTGCCTTCATTTTTAACTATAACTACAATCCCAAGATCATTTAAGTCCTTATATAAATGATGTTGTGTCATCCTCAAAGCTTAAATCGACTCTACGCAAGTAGTTACGGATTTTAAAAATGAAACCACTTTCACTTTCCATAACAGAATAAAGAAAGTCAACCTATTCCTGAAATCTCGCTACCTCTTTAGTTCCGCCCCCTAATTACTTATTCGCAATTACTATCAACAAAAATCAAAAATATTTTCTGGAGAAATCTATGGGGATACCTTAGGTAAATAGTTCGATGTGAAACACACTTTAGATTGATAAGAGTGTCTTCAACTATGTTGCTGAAGACACTCTTTGAAAATACCGAAAAGTGTGTCTCGGATCCACCAAAAGTAGTTCATTTTTGGAGGATTTTGATACGGGTACAGCAGAAGAGTCCAAGCAACATATATCTTCAGAACAATTCCGTTGACCAATAATAATAACAACAAGATGGACAGTTTTTCAGAACTTCTGTTTAAAAGAGGAAAGGAGGTAAAGAGAAAGATACATTTTACTACAAATCTTGAGGACATAGCTCATTCATCAATACGATTAAGACTCTTCCCATTTTTGGACTATCAAGATCGACTTGATGGCGGGATCCAAGTAGATAAATCTTTTATGGTAAACGTCACCCCGCCAAACCCCCTACCTGATAGTTTTGACTCGAACTTCCAACCAAGGTGCTCTCAGAAGCAGAGCTAGGATTCTGAGTTCATGGATTCTGGATTTTAGAAAAGACACCTTACAAGGTTTTGAATAAATTACTTATACACATTAAATAGATTTTTGAACACAAATACAAGGTCTAGACAAAAATACTGAGTTCTGTCCAACGGTAGCTCTGCTCTTGTAGCCCAAACAACAACATACCCAGTGAAATCCCACAAGCAGGGTTTGGAGAGGACTTGGAGAGGATAGACTGTATGCAGACCTTACCACTACCTCAAAAGTAGAGATAGCCCGAGTTCCGAATTACTTAGGATCAACTAATGACTTCATTGTACTAATTTCAATCTATTCATGTCTAATTCATTTCAAAACTAGATAATTTTCGCTTTTCTTTCACGTTATTATTTAACTACATTGACATTGAAAATCTTTAACCAGAATAAATAAAGAAACTACATAATCTTCATTTGCAAAATCAAGAAACTTAATTTAGAATCTAAACTTATAACAACCATATATTTTCCTTCAAATAGCTACTAACATAACATAACAGAAGGAAATTTTGAGCCTTTGCAAAAAAGGATTTTGCTTTCAAAAAATATGTTTGTAAAATATTACTTTTTCAAAAAAAAAAAAAAAAAGACACCAAATCAACACTTGAATTCTTGAACTTCAACAAAAAAAATTACCTTTTTTATTTTCAATATCACAAACTTTGTTGGAAAAATTGAAAACTTGAAGAATTCTCGAAATTCAGCTACATAAGCCAGAAAAAAAACAGAATTTCAATTATCCAATGGAGCAGTAATAAGCTTATCAATCCAACAGAAAATTCTTTTCAAAAAAAAAAACACATGCAAGAACATAAATAAAAATTAAACTGGGTGAAAAGTGAAAACACAGAGTACCTTCAGCAAATGGATGATCTTGACCTTGAAATTTTTTTTCCCCTTGGCTGAATGATTGAATTTTAAGTGTTTAAAATAACTATAAAAAAAAACCCCAATTTCAGAAAAAAGAAGAAAAAAAAACTGAAGCAATGAGGTAAGAGAGAGAAAGAGAGATTATCTAAAGAATAAAGTTTTTTTTGGAGTCTCCAATTGAGCAAGTTTCGAGCTTTGCTTCAATGGAAAATCCATTTTTTTTAAAAATAAAAATAAAAAAAATAAAGCGTTGTAGTTATTTAAGAAGAATCAATACGTTTCTTAAGTCTTGCGTTTACTTCAGTTATTATACATTTAAATTTGGCTTGTGATCAATTGTTTTAGATCATGTGATAATATTTATTGAACGAAAAATATTAAAATTTATTCTCTCCGTTTACTTTTACTTGATAAGCAAATTATATGAATTTTGATTGATATTTTAAGGTGTATTTTTGTTCATATTAATATGAGAAAGATTGCAATTTATAATATTTTTTGTATAATTTTCAACCATCTAAATTCTAGATTTCAAATATTAAATTTAGCTACTTCAATTTAGCTTTGAAATTTAGTCAAGTTGACTTTAAAAAGAGAAACAGTTACAAGTAAAAGTGAACAAAAGGATTTTACATGACAACAATAATAATATATCTCTTTATTTATGTCGAGTGTTTTTAAGAAATAACATTTTTATTTTCGCACAATAAAAAATGGTAAGCATTTTCTAAATATATTTTTTAAAAATATATGAGTAAGAGAAAAATAGTAACAGTAAAATATTTCAAAATACAACAATAATAATATATCTCTTTATTTATGTTGAGTGTTTTTAAGAAATAAAAAAAAAATCGCACAATAAAAAGTGATAAGCATTTTCTAAATATATTTTTAAAAAATATATGAGTAAGAGAAAAATAGTAACAGTAAAATATTCCAAAATTGCTAAATTTTTGTTCTCTTGTTATTTTTTTTTCCTATTCCTACTCTTCTAATTATCAAATTATCTCGTATTTATTTTTATCGTATTATTAGTGAAAGTCCAACATAAAATGGGAACTTTAGTTAAAGTGTCTTTATTTTTTTGAGGAAAAAATTTAAGTTTACCCCTTATCAATTTTATTATTGAGTCAATTATATAATATAATTTTTCAATTAATGAGTGTTAAATTAACTTTTATTAGGAAAAATAAGATATAAAGTTCATGCAAGCACGGCTCCAATATATAATATTTTATTTATCTTAATTTGTAATAGAATTAAGAGAATTAATCAAGTTTTTATATATTAATTTTTAAATATTTTAAGTTATTAATTATTGTGATTTATCGTATTTTTAATTTAATTTTTAAAGAATATGTGTTACTCAATTTGTCCCAAATTATGTTGCACATGTGAAGCTTTGAGAATCAATCAAATGTTTAATATATTTTTTTAAAATATTTTAAGTTGTTAATTACTATGTTATATAATGCTCTTAATTAATGTAATTTTCAAATAATATATCTTACTCTCTTTCTCGCACACGTAAAATTTTGAGAATTAGTCCAATTTTAATATATTTTAAAAATATTTTTTTAAGTTATTAATCATTATGATTTTATAGCCCTCTAAATGTAATTTTTAAATAATATATGTTATCCCTTCAGTTATGATTTATGTGGCATAGATAAAATTTTGAGAATCAAATAAATCTGTAATATAGTTTTTAAATATTTTAATTTATTAATTATTGTAATTTATAATATTATTTTTTAATAATTTATAAATACATAATATATTAAAAAATAAGATAAATAAATTAAAATAAATAAAATAATAAATAGAAATAAAGGAGAAGGACAAATTATTCAATTGATCGACTGAGTTTAAACTCACTCTAAACTCCTCTATTCGCTAATTCGCTTTTACATTATAGAGTGTGACATATTTTCAAAATAAATTAAATAATAAATACAAATAGAGGAGAATGATAAATCGATCAATGGATCGACTGACCCTGAATTCCTCTATTTGCTTCTATATTATTTTAGAATAAAGTCAAATAACACTTAAATATCACCAATAAATTAAAAGATGATAAAAAAAAATTTAAGAAAAGGAAAATATTAAAATAAAAAATAAAATATTTTTCTTTATTTGATTAAAGAGTGTGGGGAGGGGAGGAGAAGGGCCCTCATCCTCACAAAAGTCATCCTAGCTAGTCATATTTATATTTTTGTGACTCACCAACTTGTCCATTTAATCATTAATGTATTACTAATATCAATCATAAATGTGTTATTCTTTAGTTTTTGGACACTTCATCATTCTACATGGTTTTGTGTGACTACACTTTTTGCCCAACAACAATAATAACAATATACTCGCTCAAATCACACAAGTGAAATCTGAAAAGAGTGAGATAAAAAAGTTGTGTAAGAAACTACTGACGTTAGATCATTTTATTTATAATATATATTAGTCATATTCAAATATTATGAGATAAAATTTAATAAGAATATACTATTACGTATAAAATAAAATATTAAAATATTTATAATTATCATTATCAACATTATATATATAGTAAATTTCAAATATGAATATCTAAACTAAAGAAATTATATAGTATTAAATAGTGTCTTAATTATGATCATAACTTTACGAGGAAAGACTATTGATTTGTGTCTTTTCAAATTATAATTAATGAAATATGAAAATTAATTAATTTTTTAAATTTAACAAGTGTTTGTTTTAAATATATATATATATATCATTTACAAAAAAATTGAATTCAATGATCAATAAACCTCACTTTAAAGGGTTATTATTAAAAGGTTCATAGTTAGAGAAAACAAATAAATGGGCAGGCCATTTGAATGTCACATTCAAGTTGAATTTTATTCTCTGCAATTTTATGATCAAATATATTTTCTACAAAATTCTCTAATGTTTTATGATTAAAAATATATTTTTTTAAAAATTAAATTATTCTTGAGCTTTTGGACACTTCATCATCTACGTCATTTTTATTTCTTTTGTAATAAATAAGGGACCACATTTTGAGAGAAAATTAAAAAGAAGTCATCTTTCTGCCCACTTTTGAAAGAAAATTAAAAAAAAGTCATCCTTTTGTGACTTTTGACCAAGGATGCAAAATTGATAATTCATTAAAATAATTTATTATAAATTTGGTGCTAATTAAATTATTGAGTTGATAATTTTTATTAATTTTATAAAAAAAATAGCAAATTATCGATTCAATTTTAATTCTTTAATGCTGGGTAAATTGATAACTCATTAAAACTATAGTAATTTACTAATTTTTCTTATATAAATATTAAATATTAATATCAGTATCTTATTAGTTATCATCTGTCCTTCTGGGTTCAACTTTCAATTTACATTATTATTGTAGTTCTTTTATTTGTATTGTATTTGTATAGTTTTGTTCATATTAACTATACTATTGTTTCTATTTTACTAGCATTATATAAAGTTACATTATTGTCCTAATTATGTGAAACGGTTGAAGAAGTCATATACTTATTTTATAAGTATTTTTTTTTATTGATTAATCAAAAATCAAACCGTTGAGGATCAATAATTGATAAAAAGATATTTTAATTGTGTTGGTTATTAGTTTAATGTATTTAAAAATAAAAAAATTGATAATATATAAAATTGAGTTGAACTAACCGTCCACACCTTTGACTCCAAGGGCATGTTTGGTATGAGATACAAAAAATAATTATTTTAAAACATAAAAAATTATTTCATCGTATAGTTAATATAAAATATTAATTAATTTTAAAATTATTTTTTTCTACTATTTACACTATAATGATGTGTCACGCCCCAGGAGGATACCCTTGGCGTGGTCGGCACTCAGAGACTATTGCTAGCCCCCAAGCGAACCACTCGGCCTCATCACATTCGTTCAATCACATTCTAATGCGGAAGACATCAATAACAAAAAGTACTCAATGAAATAGAATGATAATATGAAAATCAAGGCCAACGACCAAACAATCTATCCATCAACTAAGTAAGACTAGTGTGAAAGAAACTAGTCAGAAATAACATCAAAACATAAGTCTAGAGTCTAGTCTATGAAGCCTCTAAACATCTGACTAACTGGGGTCAATGGCAGGTCCATGACTATCTCAAAATAAAATAAAATAAAATAAGTCTAAACTTAAAGCTAAAAGATAAAACATGTCATCCTCCGAAAGTAAGGGAAGACTCACCAAATCAATTGAACGTAACTAGGTCCTCAACGAAGCGCCTGTTGATGACCACTAGTACCTGTCTCTGTATCGTGAAAAGATGCAGACCCAAATGGGCGTCAGTACATGGAATGTACTGGTATGTAAAATGGCAAAATGAAACATGTAAAGGCAGAATAACATCAACTCAAATAGCTCAACTCAGGAAGTAAGGAACTCAGTCATCAATTCAAAAATCTAAAGTAAGAAATACAGTGTAGACAATGCCCACTCATATATCATCTCATCCCATCCACTCAGAGTACTATTAAGATCTATTTGGGAGTTTCTCTAACCGACAACCATCACCTATGAGCCAGTGATAATACAACGAAGCGATGTTGTTGCCACATCCATCCAATACCTTGTCAGGGTAAAGGACATCCCATCAGTGGATCCACAATAATAACATTAAATCCTCTTTTCGGGACAATAAGGAAACATTCGAATTTACGGTTCAATCCTCTCCTACACTGACAACGTAGTTATTGAGTTCGAGTTGGACTTACTCTTACTCAATTCGGGGCTCAATACTCCTCCCAAGACTCATTATGCTCATAAGACCTCAACTCTATGGTTACCTCATTCATCTAGTCTCATTGGACATTCGTCAACTCAGTTCATTATATCAATCATCAACTCTTTGGTTACATTCTTTTAAGGTTCAGTTCTTGACTCATAAAGACTTAATCATGCATCATTTGGACTTATAGCATTCAAGAAATAATAATAGAGTTAAAACATTTAAGGATTCCATAGACTCTTTAGGTTCAGATTTTACTCATGCATACTCATTTAAATGCAATATGTAAAAATAATCAAGAATTCATGTAGAAAAGCAAACCATCAATTTCTAGTATTTAATTCATAAAAACTATAATTCACACAAAATTATATAGATATACGTTAGAATTTAAGAAAAATCTTCACGTAACATCCATGGAAGACTCAATTCATCAACACGTTCCATCGACTCAGGGTATGGGGCATATGGAAGAACAAAATTCATGTTTTAGTTAGCCTTACATACTTGGAAACAAGAGAAACAATCAAACCTCAATCGATCCTCACGTTTGTACTCAAAACTCTCGTCTTTCTCTCCCCTCCGTTGCTCTCAAGAAATCCTTAAGCGTGAAGAATGGTGAAAAATAAGTTAGGGTTCTATTTTAGGACTTAAATTAAATCCAAAACGTCCAAGGTTTTACTTAAAAGGGATAGAAATTGACAAAATTACCCCTCTTTAAAACTGTCGCGGGGTCCACGAGACCCTATCTACGAGCCATAAAACATTCTACGGGTCGTAGATGGCCTTTTGTAGATAGGACAACCAAGTAATTTGGCTACTGGAATATCCCACGAAACCTCACCTACGAGTCGTAAGTCCATCTCGTGGATCCGAGTGTCTAAAGTTTTGAGGTACTGGAACTCGATACGAAACCTCTTCTATGAGCCGTAAAAGGTTATACGAGTCGTCTGGTAACTTGTAGTTTAAGATACTGAAAATTTGATTTTGGGGCAAACTTGAACCTTTCATGAGACCAATTCACGACCCGTAGAAGGCTTTACGATTCATAGATGGATTTGTGAAGTCTGGGGCTAAAATTTGACTTTTCTGGACCTTTCCACGAAACTTCACTTTACGGTCATACTTCGATTCACGACTCGTATGTGGTTTCGTGGATCTACTATGCTCTGACAGTGCTCAGTAAAACGGCTATAACTTTTGACTTCGAACTCCAGATGAGGTGAAACCAGTTGCGTTGGAAATCTAATTCAAAGAGCTTTCATTTGATAGGTCACGGGCTACCTAATCCTTTATGAGCTAAGAGTTATGATCGTTTAAAGTCGGTCATTGCATAATCTATCACTAGAAACTCAATTGATTGAAAAGTTTTGAACTCGTCTAAGTGTTAGATGTCTCTTATGACCCTAATACACTTCTCATATGTAAGAATGAGTCTCGAAACATAGATACATGTGAGGATAGAGTTACGGAATGTCACATGATGAAATAAAGTATTTTATATTTTAGTGGAATAACTAATTCTTGTTATAAAACTGAATCTTAAATTAACTAGAATTTAAGGCGGAACAACAAAAGTAGAAGAAGAGGAAGAGGAGATT
>JBCEWC010018499.1:0-11932 GCA_038996855.1 Solanum aculeatissimum
TAATTTTTCTCTCTAATATTTGTTATAAAAAAAGTACACGTTTTGGTCACGCGCAAAGCGCGTACAGTATAACTAGTTAGAATAAAATAAGCACAAAATAATAAATTGAATCTTTCTTTTTATATTGGACAAATAATATTAAATAACTATTTTAATATCTTTCAATGATCATAGTTGTATAAAAAAGGAATGGAAACAACGAAAAAAATAACTGTAAATCTCAATAATTAAAAACTTAAATTATATATAAGACATAAAAATTTCGATTAACTTTTCAAATTCCGTTAGCATAGATTGAGACAGAGGGAATGCCATATATTATTTAAAATAACATAAAAGGTTTCATAAATTATAATAATTAATAATTTTAATTATTTAAAAAAATATTAAAATTTCAATTGATTCTCAAAATTCTATGAAAGCCACGTAAATTGGGACGAAAAGAATAATATGTATTATTTGAAAACTACTTTAAAACACTATAAATTAAATAAATAACAACTTATAATATCTAAAAGTTGTCTTAAAATTATTGACTCTGTAAATTTTATCTGAGTCATATAAATACTAAGCATAAGCCCTTTGCATCTAGTATATATATAAAAGATGTGGTGGAGTGGGTAAGACTGTTCCTCCTAATCAGAGGTCTCAAATTGGAGTCTTGAGTATTGAAAAATCCTTCGTAGGGAATGCTTCTCCTCAAATAGAACTTTATGCGGCATGAATCTGAAATAGTTGAACTCCAATTAGGAGTGTATAAAAATTGAACCGACTGATAAACCAAACCGATAAAAATATTGAATATACGGCATGACTGCTGACGCCTGAACATCCACCCCTATGTAAAATGTCCCCGCACTTTTTTCTTTTATTTGAAAAGTATTTCAAGAGTGGACAATAATAGTACTATCTATGAATTGAACGTGGTATCATTTATGAACGTTTGAACCATTGATAAGCTGTCTCACATTATCTGATCTTAGCTGTTAGGTTTTTATGCATGGAAATGTACCTGATAATTTTATTGAAGAATTGCAAGCCAAGTTTGATACTAATATATTTAAAGCCAACAACATGCATTTATATCTATAGATAAAATATTTGCTGGCTTCATAATATCTATTATCTACCACCTTCTTCACACAACCAACTCATATACATTATGGCCAACTCAAGGAGTAGGGACAGTGCTAAATCTGAAGTTTCACTAAAAAATTAATATATACACAAAGATGGACGATTAAACATATAGTATATATATATATAAAAGTTAATTATATATAAACACCATTATAGTTTTTTAGCCAAAAAAAATATTAGTCAATTGACAAGCTTCGAATCAGAATCGCTCTGCCACAGCAAGGGTATTTATATTTATATATATCTACTACTATACAATAAGTGGCATGCAAGGTAAGCTGCTCAAGCGGATAACTGATTGACATGCTTGATTGAGCAGCTTGAGGATATATTTATAATTTTTTGTTGTTCTTCTATTTTAATTTGTTTGTCTTATTTCTAAATTTTTAAGATATCTAAAAGCTGTATAAAAATTCAGGGACGATATAGTCACTTTTCATATTTCTTCGGATCACGTCGACATGCTTGCTTGAGGGCGTATCTGTACTTTTTCAGTGGAACTTTTATTTATTTTTTTAGTTTTTAATATATTTAAAAACTGTGAAAATCTAATCAAAATTATAATATTTAACAACTTAAAATATTTAAAAGACATATAAAAGAATTAGTTGATCTTAAAATTTTATTGGTGCCACATAAAATGGGAGAGAGAAAATAAAATGTATTTGCAAACAACGTAAAAAAAATACGGTAAATCTCAATAATTAATTTTGAGAGACATGTAAAAAGATTGATTAAGTCTTAAAATTTTCTCGGTGCCACATAAAATGGGACAAAAAAAGTAACATGTATTTGAAAACAATGCAAAAATTATTGTAAATCTAAATAATTAACAACTTAAAAAATTTAAAAGACAGATAAAAAGCTCGATTGACTTTCAAAATTCGTTTAGTACGCATAAATTGGGATAATTTTCTTTTATAAATCTCAATAATTAACAATTTAAAATATTTAAAAGACATGTAAAAAGTTCGATTGACTTTCGAGATTTTGTTAGTGCATATAAATTGAGATAGATGGAATGACATATATTATTTAAAATAACGTAACAAAGTTTTATAAATCACAATAATTGATAATTTAAAATATTTTAAAAAAATATAAAAAGTTTGATTGATTTTTGAAATTTTATTAGAGCCACATGAATTGGGACGAAGGGAGTAATATGTATTATTTGAAAATTACTTTAAAATACTATAAATCAAATAAATAACAACTTAAAATATTAAAAAATTGTATTAAAATTATTGACTTTCCAAATTTTATCTGTGTCACAAAAATTAAAAAAGAAAAATAACATATATTGAGCCTTGCAGCACATGGTCTTTGATACGACTTCTTCTCCTTAAACCTTGGCTTGTTGTGTTGTGTTGGTGAAAATTACAAATAACAATTGAAAAGTAAAAACTCTCTAGGCTGAGGTGTGAATATCTCACTTTCTTTTAAGGAGATTCAAGTTCACTGAAGCAAAAAACTTTTCACTGGTCCAACAGTAATCTTCTTGACTTATCCCTTCTAGAATATAGCAGCTTATTATAAAGTATAACTCAATAAATTTTGGACAAGAGTTGCGTATCAAGCTCTACAAAAATAACACCTTCCTTCAACTAATAAAAATTCTCTTTTGATAATTTTTATGTACTTCATGTTTTCTTATCTTATATTGTATATACAATAAAGAAAGGTTATTACATTTATAGATAAAAAAGTCTTCCATATATTAAATAAAATAATAATAAAATAGTTAATATACAAAATAAATGACCTATATGTTACATAAGTCAGGTATAATTCGATATAATAATCAGGAATAACGTGGCAAAGTAAAAGAGAATGAATGAAGAAATAATGATGTTGTCTGATACCAAATAGGCATTCAAGCCCAAGGAAAATTGAATCAATTATGGTGGTGCAATTAGGCACAGATGCCACCAGCAATGATGCTAATAAAAGTCCTCCAATCAAAGTCAATGTGGCAATGCCCATTTTATAATATTAAAATGCTCCTAAAAATTAACCAACTCCTTGTTCTAAATAAAATAAATATCCATACCTACTTGACACTTAATTATGGGCTGGAATTATAAAGTTGTGGCCCTTTTCCCTTGATAATTCAAGGAGGAGTTATGAATGGATTTTCAAATGTAGCAAAATGTGAATGATGATAAAAATAATACTACTGATAATTTTTTTTCTATACATGTATGATGATATGACTTGTATGTCATGCATGTCTATTTTCTGAATTATTACAGTTTTGTCTTGTTCCCCATTCTTTTTGTCTAGTGATGGGTCTCCACAAGTTGGTACTCCAAGGTTTGCATATTCTTTGGATGGGATGAATAACAATAATAATATATTCAATATAATCTTATAAATATAGTATTCAAAAAAAAATAAATCATATGAAAATTTTATTTCTACTCTCGTAAGATAGAAAAATTGTTCTTAAAAGACCATCAACTCAAAATGATACAATATTATTCTTCATACGAGCATTAACTTTTAGTGAATAAATTAAGACCTTCTAAGCGATCTAATTGGATCAAATTAGATATGATCTTGTTTGCAACATATTTTAATGTGATAGAAAATGAATTGCAATCTGTTGGTGAAATTACAAATAGCAATTGAAAAGTAAAATGAAGAAACTAAATATTCTTTAGGCTGAGGTGCGGATATTTCGCTCTTTTTAAGGAGATTTAAACCCACTGCAACAAATACAATTCACCGGTCCAGCAGTACTCCTTTGGACTTGTCCCCTCCAGAATACAACAACCTTATCACAAAAGTGTAACTCAACAAACTATGGACAAGAGTTGAGTCTCAAGCTCCACAAAAAGAACGAACACCTCACTTCAACATAAGAACTCTCTTTTTTGATAAGTTTTATGCACTCTATATTTTACTCTTGTATTTCTATCACAAAACAAATGAAGACTTCCACTATTTATAGTTGAGGAAGTCTTCCATACAATGAATAAAAAGTAATTAGGGTAGATGAATGAACTAGATGTTACATAGATTACAAAGTATAATGGAGGAATAAAGAGGAAAATAAGGAGAGACCATCAAATGTCCTCAACGGACAAAAACATATGCTGCACTAATGCACTTCACTACACTTCAATGTAGAGGAAATGCAGATGCTCCAAACGTAAAAATGGACCATTAAACTATTGAACTTTAATGCCATAAAATGAGAAAAGGCATACAATGCAGCTTAAGACAAAATGTCACTTAATGTAATCCCCCTCAAATAATATTTTATAATATTAAAATGCACTAAATAACCAACACAATTATAAATAAAATATAAAAAAATATAATTTTATTCATAAATAATGTGAGTCTATACAAATCTGCTTATTCTTTGATTCTTCTCTCATAATATTTTTTCAGGTACAAATCTATTTATCCTTGATTCTTCTCTCATAAGATTTTTTTTGTGATTCGAGGACCGCTAATGGTGTATTTCTCGAACTAGGATGATTTGGACTTCTCCATGAAAGAATTTGTGTGGATCTTCTTGTTGAAGTGTTTGATTTTCAAGAAGAATCTGATATATTTTGATCTCTTTAGGAATACCCAAGAATTTGGGGTATTCGAGATGCCTTTTCAAAAGAATAATACCATTTGTATAGACATAAAATAAGATTTAGAGTAAAATAGCCTGAAATTCTAACTAAAATATGACTATCTTTATAAAGTCCCACTCTACAAAATTTCAATGTGATGGTGGTCAATTAAATACCTTAACACATTCAATAGTAATATTTTAGTGAATTTTAGAGTGTTCAAAACGAAGTAGGAACAACCGCCTGCCTGGACTTATAATAAAGACAATATTTCAAATCAACAAATTAATTTCATATGAAATAATTTTATATTTATTCACTAATTTTATCATTTGGAACACTCTCTCCTCCTTTATATTTTCTTTTTTTTCTTAAGAAAATGGTTTCCCATAAGTTCTTCTTGGGATCTCTTTATATATCAGGGCAAATTTGATTTTTTTAAATATAAAAATTGAAAAATGTAAAAACATAGGTTTTGATGTTTTTCAAATTTCAAGTACAATGTTGAAGTTGTATATGGGATTATCATGATCAAACACTTATTTTTTTTTAAAAAAAAGTGAGAGTATAGTGCCACATGTACTCAAACAATAAAAATTAGCGTACTTGGATCAGATAATACAGACATGGAATAACTTTATGGGATAATTACATTAGAAGGTTATTCAAACAATTATTAAAAAAATTGAGCGTTTGTTGTTTAGTCAAATTATATTTAATTTTTGAGTGTATTGCAATATATAGTCCGTGTATAAGGAGTTTATATTCTATAGTTAGCATATACTTTTTATGACTTTTGACAAATAATATTATATAATCACTGTATATTTTCAACATTTTTTGACTACTTTTTATATGAGTAAAATATATTATATAGTCACTATATATTTTTTATCCCGTATTAATTAGATCAACGTAAAATATGCATTATTGTAGGCACATTACAAATTGCGAGCTTCCAATTAAATGTGTGCCATAGTAATTGCATTGATACCGTTAATTTTTGTCGAGCAAAAATTTCTAACTATGCATGTGATGACTGCCTTAATTAGTATTCACTCTCTTTATTTTTGTTTGCCACTATTTAACTTAGAACACTTATTTGAAAAATAATTAGTAGTATAGATATTTTATCACATTATTCTTGTTGATTGATATTTAGTATTAGGTTTTTAAAAATGATTTCGAAAATAATATTTAATTGCTAAGAATAAAATATAAAAAATTAATGATATTTTCTTAATATGTCAAAAATGATAAATAAAAGTAAAACTAATCTATTTCTATTTTAGAGATAAGTGATCGATAAAAATAAATGGAGGGATTCATATTGGTTTTCCATTCTATTAAAAATAGTTTAAAATGCTTATCAATTGACAAAATCAAAAGAGAATTAATTATTTTTTTTATCTTATTCGTACAATTATTTTTTTTGAAAATGTAAACTAATTTGTAAAATTTCAAAAAAGAAAAATCTTAAAAGGATGAATTAATAAAATTATACTTTTATTTTATAATTTTTTAAAAGAAAATAGACAACTAATATTGAACAGAGGAAAGTAACGACTCTGTAATTTTTAATTTAGATGTAATATTAATGTACAAAAGTATTATTAAATTTGACAATTTAATCCTTACGAACTTACCTTTTTAAATTATTAACCACTCAATTCCTGCATTTCTTATGCTATGCATAATTCTAACCAACAATGAAACGATCCCTTAACGATGAATTGACAGTGTACATCTTTATTAGTTTCATTTGATACACAAAATATTTTTTTCAATATACATTTTACTCTTTCTATAATAAAATTAATAACAAAATCCAATCTTAAAATTTAATATTGTAGAAACAGGTTATCCTGTACAGAAAAATATATAAGAAGTCTCAATTGGATGTATGTATATATCTCAACTTCAAGCTAGGAAGGTTGAAACTTTTGTCACTACTGGGACATATATCAAGCAGTTATAATTTTTAAACAAATAAAGATTGACGGTTCAATAAATTAAAATTTGCAAAAAATATATATAGGATAAATGGGTCTAAATATTTTTAAAGGTAAAAATAATACTAGTATATTGCCATGGTATGTGAGAAAAAAATAAGAATTACAAGGAGGAAATATCATAGTATATTTTTGAAAAATAATCATATCTATTTGGCTTATATCATGATATCATTTTAAAAGTGTTTTTAGTTAGGCTTAATTTAATAAGTGATATTATTGAAATTTATAATTCAGTGAGAGATATTATACGGAGATTTCAGAGTCATGATATATATAGGCATAATAAGAAAATGCTCAATTTATGAATATTGTCAATTTGAGATAGTTTTTTACTGTCACAATCTAAATTATAACGATTTTTAAAAAGTTCATAATTACCTGAACATATTTGTGACATTTAAGAAATTTACATGACGATTGTCAACAAATTATTTTTTTAATTTGTAAAATGTGATTATAAATACTCGGATGATATATATGATAATTGAACTTAATTAGAGGTGAAGATTGTTTGATGTGCAAAGAAAATTCTATATTAACAATTGAAATTAAAGAAAAAAGAAGCAACATATTTGAGAATATATATTTTTGAGATCTTTCGAAAAGAATGACATAGTCACATCATGCTAAGAGCATTAATATTATGACCAAATATTTATCATACTAATTTTTATTTTATATGTCATTATTGATTCACATATTATACAATGAACTCAATAGTTAATTATTTCATTTTCTATTCCGCATAAAGTAATACACAAATTTCCTCATAAATTATACATGTATTAATACGCGAATTTCTAAATTGTCAATCAAACATCATATTAATTTATCAAACATCATATAAATTATACTAAATTTGATATAACATATAAATAATTTATGTCTTATTCAACTACCAAACGATAATTATTTAGTTAGGTCTGAAATTAAACTACCATTACGATAATATCAACTCACTCCATTAATTGTTCGGCAAACTTAAAACACTACGGCCCACGTTAGGCTCCTAGCTTCTTGTAACTGTCAATTTATGTCTTTTCTTCAAAATATTTATTTTTTATATTTAATAGCAGGAGATTAAGGAGTGTCACGTGACATTGCTTTCTGCAAAATTTTTACTAAGCTTGTAGCAAAAAAGAAAAAATAATTATGAAGGATATTTATAATATAAGGAGACACTCTTTGGAAGAAAGTTGTTTGTAGTTCAATTAGTTGGTGGGAGAAATCCATAGATTAGGTTGTGAGTTCAAGCCCACGCCACTGTTAATAATAGTAACTTTCTAGTTCTAGTCACATAGCTCACATGGAGGGAATTATAAGAAGGTTTTGCCCTTTCATGACCCAAAAGAAATTTGACCCTTACCATCATTTTGAATTCTTCAATCTTTGGTAGAAAATTTAAGAAAGAAAGAACAAAATACTAGAATTATAAATCTATATATTATAACCTTCGGGGTAGCTCAGTAGTTTGAGTTTGAAGCTTTTATGTTGGAGGTCTCAAGTTTGAACTCCCTTGCCAGCGAAAGCAAGGGGTTTGTTTTCTGGGTCGAGGGCTTGCCTAGTGCGAATTATTCCTCCTATGTGGTTTGTGAGCTATTGAATAGAAGCGAAGGTTTACCCTGTGTGCATCCAAAGGATAGCGACTGCGAGTTCCTCTTGTTATAAAAAAATGTATAAATTACAATAATTAACGTCTTTGTACATAATCATCACGATGGGACTAGAGAAGGTTGGTTGTACAATAATGTGGCACTACTATTTCACATCTGGCTACCAGATTTTTACGAGAGTTAAACACAGTTGCAATAAAGATATATGAACTGTGAAGCACATTAGTTGGACTGCCATTATTGCTTTCTGCAACAATTCAGAAAAATATACCCAGCAATAAACCCTTGGTAGTTGAGAATCGTAAATGTTATTTCTTACCCAAATTAGTAGCTGTTTAAAAATTCAACTTAACCTTGTTCTCTTTACCTTTGATTGGCACTCCCTGCCAAAAATGGATAGTTTAAAATAGTTTGGGGTCATTTGATGTAACGAATAAGATAATTTAATTTCGAGATAATTTTTTATTGACCTTTAATTATTTATTTGATTGCATAAGCTGAGATAACTTATTTCATGACGAATTGTTAATTCTCAGGTAATAAGTTATCCCTTCCTGAAGGGTACCTAGAATCCAATCTCACTGACTTATTCACTCATGATGATATTTTGAGTTTGAAAGACCGAGAAGAGCTCGGAAGTAATAATGCTTTCTTCTCCTATGATATTTCTAGGTACGATACCAATTTCGACTCCGATCTGTCTACGTATTGAATGAATTCCATTAATTCGGGTATAAGGCCCCACCAACCCTAACCTTGGAAAGCACTCAGAGTTCAAGATGGTTAAGGAGATTTTGATCCCGGGGTGGGGAATAGTAATTTCAAGTTAATTTATTATGGGATAAAGTATTTGAAATAACAAAAATATTTTCTTAAACTCTTTTTTATACACCACTTTACATTCATGTATATTAACATATTTTTTTAATGATATTTATAATAACATTAACAA
Source organism: Solanum aculeatissimum (assembly GCA_038996855.1). Classification (NCBI taxonomy): domain Eukaryota; kingdom Viridiplantae; phylum Streptophyta; class Magnoliopsida; order Solanales; family Solanaceae; genus Solanum; species Solanum aculeatissimum. Next base: position 9,299 of record JBCEWC010018499.1, read on the forward strand.
CCTTAATTAATTGTTGCTTTTATATACTTTTCTATTAAAAATTATAATTTATAAATACAATTTTTATTTATGAATATATTATAAGTTGAATTTATTTGTCTAATACTTATGTCTACTCTGAAAATGTTCACTCCACTAATAAATGATATATTTTTAGTTAAATAGTTTATTACTCACTTAAAAATTATATTTTATATATCAATTAAATTGAAGATAATTTCAAAATGTAGATAATTTAAATATTTTTTTTTACTTTAAATAAACTTAAAATGGAAGTTTTATCTTTAAGATAAATTATATGAAAAATTTATTTTTAAGCTAATATAAGATGGAAGTTTTATTTTTAATTTAAATAAGATGGAAATTTAATTTTAAAAACACATGACACAATCATGAAAATGTATACATAGACGTTAAAATAAGATAAAAATTTTATTTTTAACAATGAATAACTAAAGCTTGGAAATAAAATGATTTAAAAAAAAATAAGGTGGAGGTATTTTTGTAAACAAATATATTATTAGAAATTATATAATGAATAATATTTTGAATATGACAAACCAAACAAGCAATAAAAATTACTTTCAATATAACTAATCCAACATAACTTATCCCAACATAATTAATTCTGTCATAACTTGTATTCAAATCAAACGATCTGTTATAGTTACTTCATTCATTACATTTTAGTTGTCAGTGTACTAAAAATAATTGTCAATTTAGACAATCCATAGAGAATTAATTTTTTTTTCCAACTTTACCCTTAGCATTAATTATTCTAGAATTAAGAGACACATATGTGAGATCATATTATTCAAACAATACTATTAATAAATTTTTTAAACATTGTGCTAAATATAACAACTAAAAAGGAACGGAAGGAATACTTTAGACAACCAACATATAAATTACTCACTTTTGACCATCCCAATTCTTGTTGTCTTGGTACCAATGTCCCCCTCACATCCCGTCCACATAATATTTTGCTGGATTATGTTTGGGATAATATTTTTTTATTTAAAAACAATAACATATCCTGTGAAATTTTATAAGTAGAGTTTGAAAAAGGTAAAATATACGCAGATCTTACCATTACCTCGATAGAGATGCGGGATAATATTTTTTTTACTTATTTACCAAATATAAAAAAATAAAGAGTTAAGTATCAAAAAAACCTAGATCATCTTCTTTTCTTGAGTTTAATTAAACTATTGAGAGAGTAAGTCTCATACCTAAAATATCACTTGTTAGTTTGAGAAACGCATCTTAGTGGTGTATGTAATATACTCTCTTTTATTTTAAAAAATCTTGCCACATAGCATGCCACATGAATAAAACTCTCTTTTATTTTTAAAAAAATCTTGCTATATGACATTCCACATGGATAAAATATTCCACATTGATAATAATTAAATAAATTATTAATATTAATTAAAAGTTATACATTAAAGTATTACTATCCTAAAAACTTTTTTTTGTAAGATAAAATTTAAAATATTTTTCTTCTTTGCTTCCACGACCTTCTTCCCCCCCCCCCCCCCTCTCCCCTCCCCATACCATCCAATTCTTCCCAAAAAAATTAGATATTATTTTTATAAAAAATTCTAACCCTCCGATTTTATTTTTTAAATATTTTTCACCTATTGTATTAGATTTTATACGTATATTTTTAGAAAAATATTTTTTTTAACTTGCATACCAATCATAACTGAAATGAAAAATTTATTTTAGAAAATATAAAAGTTTAATAAATGAAAGAACAAATATGAAAAAAGTTTCAAACATTCACTTTGAACTTTGAGCAATTTAAATATTTTAAATATGGAAAACAATCTCAAAAATTCAATTAATATTGGACGGAGGGAGTACTAATGATTTATTTAATTTTTGTCAAAATAAAATATTTGATCCAATGGAGTGCCATGTGACAATATATTTTAGATAAAAAAGATAATGTAGTACACACACCAATAAGATAATGTAATAAAGAAATGTGTTTCTCAAACTGATGAATAATAATATATATATGAAACTCATACTTTCAATAATTTAGCTATAAACTATAAAAGAAAATAATTAAATATAATTTTGACACGTTACTCAAAAATAAATAAAAAAACTCACTTATTTTTTAACCATCAAAAAGTTTGCTTCACTCACTTATTTTTCAACCATCAAAAGATTTGGTAGCAATTTTTAATTTCAGGCACTATAATTTTTGCTTAACAGGCGCTTGTCACGTTACAATATTATACACACAATTATCTTTTAATATACTTCGACGTATTCAGTTTATAGGACACTTTTATTTTTATCTAATAATTAACTTTTACACTTCCCATATTATTAAAAAAAATTTATAACTTCATGAATATTATAACATGATTGAAATCACGAATTCTAATATTCTATAATTATATAAATATTATGACATGCTATAAATTATAAGTTTCATTTTTTTTTTTATAAATTAGAACGTGTACATTAATTTTTAATATACTAAGTGCATGTGACTTTTTTCTTTTATTTTGGCCAAAGTATTGGCTACATGTGCCTATGTCACGGACTTAGACCTCAACTAAGACTTCCGTGCGGCACTAGTCGATTTGCTCACGACTCTTTCACGATCTTGCA
>JBCEWC010018500.1:0-11930 GCA_038996855.1 Solanum aculeatissimum
CTGTAACCCAGAATGATCTGTCGTTGTTATGTGTTGTATAATTTTTGAGTCCATAATTATTGTAGGATGTTTATTTGCTGTTCTTCACCGACTGAGATAAATAGGTGGATTCCCGGGCGATGAATGGTAAGTAATTGTAACTTTGAATTAAATTTGTGCACTCTGATTAGAAGATGGGTTTAAACTGGAAGTAGTATTACGTACCGTGTCCCTTGTGAGTGCCACAGCTGTTATAGTTGAAACTTCTGAAAAGATTTTAATGAGTGGTCAGTGCGGTAATGGTTAAATGATTAATGATGCTTGCCGTTTGAAGGGTGCAAAATAAGTTGATTGCCTGTCAAAGGTTTGCAGTGTTTTCTTTAGTGAGATGTTGATTTGCTCTTTCGCTTTTAAGGTGGTGTCGGCGCTTTAAGTCGAACGTTGAAGGTGCTGGTAGTAGCTGCCAATTGGGGAGGCGTCATGTTACAGAGGAGGCGCCAATGTCGCCGGTTGAGCGCAACAGTCATCTTGATGTGTTTTTTCATTTAAAGTTAGGTTGAAATGAAAATTAAACTTTATGGATCTGGGCCTTTGGGCAATTAGGGATTGTGATACGTGGTTTAGGTTTTTCCAACAATTCAGGAACTCCAAAATACTTTCACCGTAAGCGGTAATTTTTAAATATCAATTGCTAACTATCTACAGTAAAAGAGATTCTTGTTTTACAGAGACGTATAAAAGAACGAAAGTGTTGTAGATTCATAAAATAAAATATAAACAATAAATTTCATACTTCCAAGAGACCCAATAAAATACAAGCTGAAAGAGAGAGTAAAGTATTTAACGTCACCTGAGTTTGGCTTTCAGCGCCCCAAATGTTAATGATGAACTGCAATTAGTTTTTCTGGGGGGCATTATCGTAAAGATCAATCAGGACGAAAATCAAGAAGATTTTATTCTTCAAATAGAATGGCAGTAGATCACAATAATAGCATAAAGTCGTATCAGCATCCGTCGACATACCCGTCATCCTAACGAAGGAAACAGATGTATCAATAATTGCAACTAAAGAATCGGTCTCAATTACGTAAACGTTGAAGGAAGTGTATTAGTCAGCTACAAGGGAAATCAGATGAAGTGTGTCAAAAAATTTGAGATTAAAGTACCAATCGCAACAGCTAAGCAAACACGGGCATACTACATTACCACGACGACGTCAAATTCAAGAAAGGATCGACAACTAATCACCTCCCAGAGAATAAGGATATAAAGAAACCTCATTATCAACATCAATGAAGAGGCCGAGCACAACCTCCTATCATGTCACTGATGGTGGAAACTGTTAGAGAAGTGCTGCCGCACATACTTGATGAAATATTTTTGGGGGTACGGTTAATTTGGGTTGTAGAGGATTTCTCCCCTGAAATCTGAATGTTCTTTTTTGTTTGTCTATACCCAGTTAACTTTCACTGTTAAGTTCAAAAATGAGTAAAAAGGACCTGCACGTACAGGGGGGTTGTGTACATTTACAATTTGAATTAGAATTAATTGCAAAAAGTGAGGCAGGTGCAAAAACAAAATGAATGGTTGGTGTCCTTACAGAGGAATGGTAGAGGCAGGGCAGGAGAAATGAGTAAATTCATAATTCGCTGATCTTTGTCCTAATTATTCCCTTGTCTTTTTTATCGTTTAGTTATTTTGTGTATGCCGCAATAGTTAAAAATCATTACCAAAAGTACTTGTTTGTTTTACCGCGAAGTTGATAAACTACATTATTCACCAATAAACCTTCACGAGGATTTGTGTGAGGCGCCACAGTGAACACGGGATTTATCTGTACACTCAGATGCTAATTTCGCTAAATCATAGCAAAGTGAAAGTAAAGAATGGACATAGGTGATACCGACGAAAGATTTACATGTTGGCAGACATAGAATATGCCAATTAGTGTGTGATCGAGGAATCATTCATGGTTTTGTTGGTTGAACCAGGTCGAGTTGTTAATTGTTACATAGGTCACTCTTGTGTATAAGCTCTCTGTTTAGCGACAGCTTGCTGGTTGCCCTCATCTATATTTTTGTGTATTAGATTAGAGCATTGATTGTCAATCTGTCAAACAGTCATTTTGGACTTGGCATTTATGAGTTCGTGAATCTTGAGTGTATCAAGAATGCCAATTGAAGATGAGATTAAATAAACAGAGCAGTTGAAAAGTTTTCAAATAAGGTAGGCTGAAATTTCTAAACGGGCTTTAAAATGACACGATCTACAATAGCGATGGGCTCTACTTATGGATTCTTAATATAGTAAGACTCTTAAGCATCCCGATCAATTGTGATATCTCATTTCCTCTGTTTGTTATAAACTTTCCTTATCCACATGCAACCTATTAGAATAATGGCAAATCTTATAACAAATTTATAAACGTGGTAGAACTCGATCCAATTCAAACTAATACAATACATAGAGTAATAAGAAAAGAAGAAACGACAAACATACCAAAACTTAAAACTGTAAATTCATAGTCAAATTAAAAATTAAACTGGTGAGATCTGACAGGAACGGAAAAGTACAGGAGAGGTGTATAAGGGTTAAAATAGTGAAACACCGAGCATGTAAGAAAACAATTTAAGTTTTTTGTGGTGAAAAATCCTAATGCCTAATCATGAACGGTCATGTGCAAACATAACAGTTGATATCAAAACTAAGTAAAACGAAGAAGCAGTGGGGAGGAATTGCATAAGATTGCGTTAAAACCACACCTGCCCTCAATTTTAGGTATTAAATGACCAAAAAGTGAAGGTGCAAACATGTGAATTTCCACTAATAGTATTGCTCATATATTTCTTCCGCCACAAAGAAACCTCGATAGATGTTGGGCTTGTCCTTAAAGAACTATGTTTGCTTGCTTCAATATTTTTCCATTTCTATCACATTTCAGGAGAAGGACCTTCCTTCTGTAATAGTATTCACAATTCAGTTCACTCTCGCCTCCACTTTACGGTCTCACACGTTGGTAACATAATAGTGAAGTGGATTTTGCGACATTATACATATCTTTCTTTTTGAGTATCATTACTATTGGCTTTATGGTCCCAATGTTTGCCAATGGTATTGCTAGCAGTACAAACAAGTGAAATGGTGAAACTGTTAATGCATCAGTAATTCACGCGCAAACACAAACTTTAACATACACATCTAAACACATTTTAGCTCATCTTTAGTGCTTCATTTGGGGAGTCAAATTTAGCGAAGAATGCTATACACAGTTTAAAAATGTAAGATTCAGTTCAACGTCAAATGGCAACACAGTGAGAAGTGTTCAGTTGTTAGGCACAACAAATTCAAATAGAAGTACTGGGATGTGTTCTCTCGAAGTTGGAATGTTTATCTACGAAGTCAAGAAAAATTATTTAGGTGTAATGGCATATATACTTGTCACGTATTGATGCCATATTACTGAATTTGTTGGTTATGGCCCGCTGGTTGAATTTCGAGCAGACACATTCTAAATCGACATACTTATAAATAGCGGTTCAGTAATTAAAGAAAATGAAATTCCAAAGTTCCGGCATTAATTTCTAGTAACAAATACGCTAATATATTATGCATTACCAAAAAAGCATGTTATATATAATATATAAGTTACAGACATTGGTTCGGCAGAAGTCATAATTCTGTTTAAAATGGTGGAAGAGGTTTATTTTTTAACAGCTTGAATTTTCTGTGGGCTGTTTTGAAAAGCTTGGGCGGTAGGTTTCCTCACCCGCTTCCTTCGTGGGTTAACTGGTTTTGCTGCGTTATCAACTATATTTGGTGTTTCAAATTCCTTGGCAGCTTTCTTCAGACGCTTTGTTCGCGGCACCATTGGTTGACCTGTTTCTTCGGCTATAATTGTTGTTTCAGATTCATCGGCCGCTTTGTTAAGACAATTCGGTTGCAGACTCATTGATTTAGATTCTTGTTCGACCACAATTGGTGTTGCCGCTTCTATTTTATGTATTTCTTGAACAATTAAAGTACTTCGGGGGTTCAAATTATTCAAATCAATCCTGACAAGGAAAGTAAATTGCTTGTCTTTGCTCGATACCAACTTCTGGTAGTTTTGGCAATTTTCCTTCTGCAAAACATGTGTACGTTGAGATTGGTTAGTGGATTGAGTATGAACACAGGTAAAATGTCAAAATTTATTGTACAAGTGAGCAGTAATACAACGTTTGAAATTTAGTTGATACCTTAACAGAGGTAGATTGTATGTATTCTTACACACCGCAACCAACTAAGTTTTCGGCTGCTTCAAAAAGGACAACTCGTGCACGGTGTTCTCCTTCGCACACTTCCAGGCGTAAGCAGTATCTACTCAGAGGGAAGAGTAATTTGGTTAGTATATATAAGTTGTCCGAACTTAGGTAAGGAAAGAGTATTATTTTTTAGCAAATCTAACCGCATTTTGAATTCTACACTTTCCAGTTTGCAATTGGTACAAGCTACAATCTGTTCAATAACTTGTACTTTCTTGTGGCATTTTTTGCAAGATGAATACCAAGGCTCATCTTTATTGAGTATATCCCAAATTTTGGCTTTGAATTTGTAGAAACAAAGCTGAACCATGAAAATAGGTGGTTAATGCCTGTCATTTTTTGGGCAAAGTAACAGGCTGACAGATTTGCAAAAGTAGCACTTGTGACATACCTCGGAATCAGCCAGTAGCCCATTAAGAATATTTACCAGCGGCACTTCGACAACTCATTTCATTACTTTAGTAGGTGTTATGGTGATATCTTTGTTGTCGGTTGTTATACCTTCCCGCTTGTAATTTCATTGCAGTTAATAAATTGTGTCTCCAGAGACAATCAGGTTCTAATAAATTTAACAATTGGCTTATCTGAACTGGTGTTAAAAAAGAATTTTTGATAAAATCCAACAAATGTGAATTAAGCAAGGTACCTAAATCAGGTAATTCTCCAGAAAGTTCATTGTGTGACAGAACCCAATCAGTTTGGGCAGGGGTTTTAGAATTTGAAGGAGGAAATTATAATGAGGTTACGGAAATAAAACATTGGATATTACCAGGCTTGGGGGTTCATTGCTTTTTCAAAAACTGGATTGATCAAGACGCTGCTAATGGGAATTGTCGATATACTAATGGGAATTGTCGATATACAAAAAGCACCTATTGTGCAAAGGTAATGTTAGAGTTAAATTTGACCAACTATAATCAGAAAATGTTGATTAAGCAGAAATAGCACACATTTGATACCTTTGTACATAGAGGCCTTAACGTCACATAAGCCAAGAATGGGTTTATCATCTTTAAGCTTTTCTAGAAATGCGCCATCATTTTCGGCGAAATCTCCCCATAGAGTGACAGTTGTATGCTCCATACTGGATTATAAGTAAGTAGTGTTTAGTTAAGAATAAAGAAACAGATAAATATAGATGGTATAGAATGTATTGTCATAGCTTACAGTTCATTGGTAACTACAATTTCTCGGAGTTTACTATATTTTATTTCAATGAGGGGTTTCACCGTCACCAACACGCATATTAAGTCTGACAATCGGTAATGCCCAAGAGTGTTACATAATCTGTAATGTAGAAAGCGAAAGAATGATATTAGGGGTGATAGATTACCAAAGGTGGCGCCAGTGGGAAGGGTCTCAGCATGTGCCAAGGATACAAATACATCATAAAATTTGTCTGCGGAAACATCATCGGAACAATCCTGTATGAGTGTATTGTCTGTGAAGGCTAGTTCAACATCTTTGTGCACGGAGGAGTAGTTGGGGTTCACGCGATCCAAGCGACCATTAATAATGTAGTAACTCTTATTTGGCTTCAAGGAGTCTTTCCACGTTTAGATATGCTTATTAAATAGTGTTGCTTGAATCTTTGTTCCCTAGTATTGACCAATGGATGCCAACGTTATCATACAAAGCATAACAGGTGGTATAGTCAGATTAATGTAAGTGGAAAAAGAGGTACCTCTGCATCAACTAATATGATCGTTCTGTAAGTCCCTTCATGTCTTGAATTCTTGTAAGATATTACTGAGCCCCTTTGTATGACAAAGACGCACATCACCGAATCAATACAATTTCTTGGTATTGCATTTATGGGGACACTCTGATTTGCTAATGCAATTTCAGTGGCCATGTCAATTGAACCTGCATGAGGAAAAACATAAATGAAAGTATTATTTTAATGGGTGCAAGACACAAGAGAAGATGGATTAAAAAGTTACAGAGAGAGAAACAAAAAATTTCATGAATTACGAATTAAATTTTAAAAATGGAAAAAGGCAAAAACAGACACTTGGCAATGAATAGGCATATACGTATTCAAAACTGAAGTTGTATGGACTATTATGTGAAGTACTTAGTTAGTGTTGTTTCAAAATAACAATTGCAAGTACCCCAAATTACATTGTCTGAAACAACAACAATACAAAGCACGTAAGAGTCAACGCATCCATATTAGTATTGTTCAAAAATAATAATTGAAAGTCGGCAACAAAGCATTGTCTGGACCAACTATAATAAAAACTGTGTAAGAGTTTACACATCAATAGAAAGGCGCACAAAACCGTTAAAGCTCGATCAGGCCATTAACATTCTTTAAATTAAATAACATGAAAAAGTGGACAGAGTGAGGGAAAGAATCAATATTCGGGAATGGGTGTAAAAAAGTTAGGAAAAAGAAGTTACAGAGCCAAACACTTACTGTTCACTGATAGTAGGCAAGAGTGATCGTGAGGATGTGATATGCAGCGGTAGCGCAGAGTGTAAAAGGGAGTTTTTTTTATGGTGACGAAGAGCGCAGGAGGTGTTATATAGGTTTGATTAGTGCCTGTTCAGTTTGCAGATTAGGGGAACGCAACGATTGGGGAAAAGTTGTGAGTGATTTAGAAGGAGCGCAAGGCGCGACATTATGGAGATGCAACGTTTAGCGAAAATTGCCGTTGGATTGCAAGGAGCAGCAGGTGCGTTGGTTGGGCAGAAATTTTGTTGGCAAGGGTTTTAAAAGGGTGTGCTCGTTAGGTTTATAGGTTTTTAGATTTGAGGGGTAAAATAGTAATTTGACACTGAAAACTTATTAGGGGTAAAAAAGTAATTTAACATTGAAAATTGTGAAGTTGGCGCTTTTAAGGTAATATAGAATATAGATATAGATAGATAATCTCTGAGGTTATGGCTAGGGAGTTGGCTGAGACCTGTAAGTTTATTATTATTTTTTATTTACTATTTATTTCTTTGAAATATTAGATTTCTTATCTAATTACTTGACATATATTCAATGTGATACTAATTTCTGAATTTTACATTTGATGATTTTGTAGCAATGAAATCGGATGACAAGAATGATGAACGTGGTGATGGACGTGGCGGATATAATCGCATTGGTGGATACTCTGGAGATGGACATGATGAATATAATAATAGATATGGATCTTCTCGTGGTGACAAATATAATGGCATTGACGGATATTCTGGAGATGGACGTGATAAATATAATAATGGATATAAACCTCCACGTGATGAGTATTATCCTTCAGGTAGTGGATATAAACCCCCACATGACAAATACAATAATGGGTATAAACCTCGTGGTGACGGATATTCTGAAGATGGACGAGGTGAATATAATAATGGGTATAAACCTCGTAGTGGTGAATATAATTCCTCAGGTAGTGGATATAAGTCCCCAGGTGACGAATATAACAATGGGTATACATCTTCTACTGACGGATATAACGGCAGATACCCTGAAGATGGATGTGACAAATATAATAATGAGTATAAACCTCGTAATGGTGAATATAACCCTCCGCGTGGTGAATATAGTTCCTCAGGTAGTGGATATAAGCCCCCACGTGGCGAATATAACAATGGGTATAAATCTTCTAGTTGTGAATATTATCCTCCACGTGGTGGATATAATCCTTCAGGTAGTGGATATAAAACCTCACATGACGAATATAACAATCGGTATAAATCTTCTAGTGATGGATATAACACCTCGTGTGGTGAATATAAATCTCCACGTGATGAATATAAAAACGGATATAAATCTTCTGGTGATGGATATAAAACCCCATATAACAAATATAACAACAAATATAAGTCTCATAGTGATGAATATAACTTCCCATGTGACAAATACAATACTCCAAGCGGAGAATATAACCTCCCACGTGACAAATATAAACCACCCAAAGATGCATGTGACAAATACAATTCTCCAAGGGACTAGCAAATTGCCTCACAATATTATAAAACCATTGTACGTAGTGGCAAGATGTATAGTAATAGCCTTGCTACTCTAAACCTTGTTGTAACAATCGTATGAAATAAAACGTCATATGTATGCATGGTTGATCATGTACTATTTTGTTGTACAATATATTATGATAATATATTTTCATTTTGATATGTTTTATTTTTTATATTATAGTATTAGATATATTGTTGTTGATGATGACCATATATTTTTTCTCATTTCATAGCTTATTAAGTATTAAACTACTCTCCCCATTCATAATTATGTTAATTTTGATCAATATTTTTATAAAAAGAATCGCAACTTATATAAATCCCCACCATATGGTGAATACAAAAAAGGACATAAACCTCCTTGTGGCGGAAATAAACCCCCACCATATGGTGAATACAAAAAAGGATATAAACTTCCTGGTAGCGGAAATAAACCTCCACCATATGGTGAATACAAAAAAGGATATAAACCTCCTCGTGGTGAATATAAACCCCCACATGACGAGAATAATAATCAATATAACCCTCCACCTCCAGGTGGTGACCTGATTAAGTGATTAGCCAAACCTCAAAACAATGCATCATATATGTCCTATTATAGAGAATTCTGGTATGAATATAATAGTCTTGCTTCTTTAGACCTTGTTGTAACAATCATATGAATAAAATGTTATTCAGTTCGATATATATGGATGGTTGGTCATGTAATATTTTGTTCTGTACGATATATATAACATAATATATCTTGATTATATATTTTCATAATGTATGACATTTCTTCTTTTTCGAAGTACAGTGTTTATATCATTACGTTGTTGAATGTGTGTTTCTTTTTATTTCACAGCTTATTATTTATAACAATTTCACCATCCCTAATTATATGTTGCTTTTCGCTTCTCAAAATTTAAATCATCTAAACTTTAGTCAATAAATTTTTAAAACATACTTTTTTATTGTATCGAAATACGAAGAATTGCAATTTACAGTAATTTGAAATGAAAGGAGGATTTCCTCGTTCCTACCCATTCCGAATTCGGAATTCCATCTATAATAAATTGAAAAGTCAAGAAAATGAGAAATTATAAGGGGATGATTTTCTAAATTGTGCTGGAATTTTTGGAAAATGAAACTAAACTTATAATGTAATTTGTCCAGATATGTTTTGTTATTATAATGATATGTTATTATAGAAAACATATAATATAAGTAACAATAATTTTTTTAAAAAAAAGAAAAGATATTTGGGGTTAATTATTCTTTTGGAGATAATTTCGTAGACGTAACTCTCATGTTCGACTTCATAACACAAATTTTCTTTATGATTTACATCTCTCTTATTTTAATTTATTTCTTGACAATTATTTTACCTATTTATTATTAATACCAATTAATCATATGATATGACTTGATTACTTTTCTTTATCATTTATCAACATCGACTCTGATCTGTGGTAGAAAATCCCCTATTACAAAAAATATATATTATTATTCTTTTAGAAACACACTAATAATATGAAAATAATAGCATTTGATAGTGTTCACAAAATTGTGGTGACTTCAAGTTTATGAGGAAAAAAATAATTAAGAAAACTTAAATTGCATGTCCAAATAAAATTTTGACTTCAAATTAATTTGATTTGAAATAATAATTCTATATCGCTTGTCCAAACAAACTCTTGATGTTTTTAGATTGGTTAAATTTTAGGTCAATGCACGTAAGAGACTTGGTCATTTTGATGTGTGTCACGAACATATTTGGGATTTTATTAGCTTTATGAATTCAACGGTTAAAGTTCTTAGTATTGAGCTAATTGTATTTTTTAAATTATGAATTCAGATATATTATTTGTTGAAATTTGAATAAATATTTAGTTATTATAAATTTATTCTTCACATTGAAAGTATTAGATTCAAATGAACTTAACATTCCAATTTTGTATTTGTAACAACACATCTTATAATTAAGATGAGAAGTTCCACATCGGCAAAACGCAACACATGAGAGATGATGGATATATAAGTAAACATGTCTTACCTACTAGCGACACGTTTTAAAGCTGCGCGGGCTTAGGCCTAAAGCAAAAATCACTCCTATGTCAGTCTTGTCGATGTGGGATAGAGTTCACCTGAGTTTAGGCGAATCCTGGTAAGCCGGGGTGAAACTTAGTGCTGAGTCTAGGTAAATTTTACACGATGGGTCAAACCTCAGCGAAGACGTTGGTCCATAGAGGGGTGTGTGTAACAAACCATCTTAAGATCATAATCATAAGTAAACAAACCCTACCTACTAGTGACACATTTTAAAGGCGTGCGAAATTAGGCTCGAAGCATACAATATCACTTGTGGACTGAACCATTACGGTATTCACCCCTAAAAAGAATGTTAGACATTCGAGTTAAAGTGCTTCCTGTCAAAAATAATTTTCTCTCAATTTTGAATTTAAAACATGTACTTAAAAAAAGAGAGATACTTATTGATCACCTAAAACCAAAAATGGTAGCAATACTTCAAATATATGAAAGTAGAAAACCAATGCAATAAATATTTTCTAAGTAATTACAACTTATTTGGGAAAACTTTTAAAATTTACGTATCTTAATAACGTGTTTTCGAAAAGTTCTTTATAGTTATAGCAAATTGTGTTTTAGTAAGATTTAAGAAGCTCTTTTATTAGTATTAGAGAAGTAATTGGAGTTTATTTAACTTTTCCAAAAAAGAAAAAAAAAGTCATTTATTTTTAAATGTTTGGACAAATAAGTGATAAGTGACCTTTTGAAATCTTTCAATCTCTAAATTAAATTCTCAGTATAAATATAACCCAATGTTGCATCAATTTCTTCATCCTAAACTAAGCTTTAATTTAAAGAAGAAAAAAAAATGATGGGTTCCAAAGCATTTCTGTTTTTTGGCTATTTTTGCAATGATAATCTCTGAGATTATAGCTAGGGAGTTGGCTGAGACCTGTAAGTTTTTTTTTTTTCATTTACTATTTATTTCTTTGAAATATTAGATTTCTTATCTAATTATTTGACATATATTCAATGTGATACTAATTTTTGAATTTCACATTTGATGATTTTGTAGCAATGAAATCGGATGACAAGAATGATGAATGCGGTGATGGACGTGGCGGATATAATGGCATTGGCGGATACTTTGGAGATGGACATGATGAATATAATAATGGATATAGATCTTCTCGTAGTGACAAATATAATGGCATTGGCGGATATTCTAGAGATGGACGTGACAAATATAATAATGGATATAAACCTCCACGTGGTGAGTATTATCCTTCAGGTAGTGGATATAAACCCCCACATGGTGAATACAATAATGGGTATAAACCTCGTGGTGACGAATATACTGAAGATGGGCGTGACAAATATAATAATGGGTATAAACCTCGTAGTGGTGAATATAACTCTCCACGTGGTGAATATAATTCCTCAGGTAGTGGATATAAGTCCTCACGTGGCGAATATAACAATGGGTATAAATCTTCTAGTGACAGATATAACGGCAGATACCTTGGAGATGAAGGTGACAAATATAATAATCGATATAAACCTCGTAGTGGTGAATATAACCCTCCACGTAGTGAATATAATTCCTCAGGTAGTGGATATAAGTCCTCACGTGGCGAATATAACAATGGGTATAAATCTTCTAGTGAC
>JBCEWC010018501.1:0-11929 GCA_038996855.1 Solanum aculeatissimum
TGCATGCCCGCATACTTAGTACATATTATGTGCTAACCCATACTCTTTGTCTACATGTTCTAACCATGTAGGGACCGAAGACGACGTAAATATTCTACCGGACGACGTGTGATCACCTTGAAGACCTTTGCTTGTGGTGAGCCCTTTTGTTCAATGGCAATAGCTATCTTCTATCTACCTAGTAGTGTTTGTTATTTTCCTTTACTTATTTATTGAGGGTGAGCCTCAAACTATGTCGAAGCCTCACTTTATCTATGCAGAGGCTTGTTGGACAAACTAAACTCTTGTACGTTGGATTGAGATTTTGTTGGATACTATGGCTATTGAAATTCTATGGTTTATGAGCCTTGATTATGGAAAATGTTATTGATTATGGTTATAACTCGATGTTGGGATTGTATTCGATTATGTGCTTATGTGGAAAGTCCCATAACCCCGGTATGCCTCCATAGCTTGAGTCCTACTTACTCGCCCCTTAGAGATAATTGTTATGTGCTATGTGAATCCATGTTCATCCTATTCCCGACAACATCCCATAGCTTGACTCCAAAGCCCCGATTCCCTTAGAGCTTATGTGTTATGTGTTTACTTCCGCGCTTTTAAACCGATGATGTGTGTGATGATGCTATGATGGCTTGATCGAGGGCTTTTAGGTTCTCTTTTTCCATGTCACATCTAGGCCCCCATCCAGGTCGTGACAGAATATTCCCGAGGAGAAGATGTTGTAATACCCCATAAGTTAGAAAATCAAATTATAGTAGAAAGTGCAGATATGATTTTCTGGTGGTAGGAACTACGAGCTCAATCTATGACTCACAAATACTTTTACGAGTCGTAGATGAGGTCTCCTAGATGAACCTGACCCTTGGTAAAATCCTAAAAGTTTTTGGGTATTTCATGAGATACCTTTTACTAGCCGTAAGACATTATACGAGTTGTGGATTAACGTCGTAGTTAGGATTCAGAAAAGCATAAAACCAGGCCTAATAATACGAGGCCTCTTTATGGGTCATAGTTTTGAGGGGTAGTAAAAGTGTGGTTTCATGGTTTAGGTCACCGGTGGTGGAATTTACTAAGTGTTGTTTATGAAAGGTGTTATATGACCTGTAAAATGAATCACGAGCTATAGTTTGAGTTTGTGGCTATTTACCTAAAATCATAGTCTCTAAAGTTTTCAATGAATATACGGGACGAGCCATAAATGGAACTACGAGCCATAAATTCCCCTTGTGGTTTGAGGTCTTGAGACACTGGAAGTTTATCTATTTGTATGAAACTCCATATCTATGGATCGTAATGGGTCGATGATCCAAAGACCCTTTATAAACTTGCCCGATAGATTTTTAGTGAAGACCAATTTTGTTATATCTTACCCACATAAGTCTTAAACTACATCATTTTGAACCTATAATTTCCTATAACCATCCCAACCCATATCCTAATCATTTCATTTTAATTCTAACTACAAACTCTCAGTTTCTCCCAAGTCTCTTAACTCTCAAACTCCATTGAAGTCTCCAAGGTTAGGGTTCCAATTAAACCATTCAATTCTAAATTTTCTTCATCAATTTCACTCAAGGTATGTGGGTCTTCACTTCTTTCATGATCTCATCATATGATAGAGTTATACTCTAAGGTTTTTTTCCCTCTAACGCTTAATATTTCTGATTTCAAAAAAATGCCTCAAATAAGAGTTCCAACACAAAAAGAATTGAATGGTAATGAGGAACAAACACCTTAAGTCCCTATTGATCCATTAGTCGGTAAAGTTACTAATACCAAGTTTTAAGCCTCTAATTAAATTTTCGCTCAAGCCATGATATCCTAAGTCAATCTCGAGGTGGTAGCTCCTCCAAATATGGGTTCGATGATAATAAAGGTCTAATATTTCACAAGGATGAACCCACCAAAATTCCATGGCTCCAAAGTGGATAAAGATATGAAAGAGTTCGTTGATGAGATTCAAAATATTGTTGATATCATGGGTGTGACGCTGATAGAGAAGGTAGAGTTGGTGGATTATCAACTCAAGTATGTTTCTCATATTTGGCATAATATATGGAAGGTGGAAAAGGTGGATGAAGGCCCCTTAGAATGGGAGAAGTTCATAGTTGATTTCCTTGATCGCTTATTTCTATTGGAATTGAAGGAGACGAATATGCTTGAATTTATCAATTTTAAGAAAAAGGAGCATGAGAGTGAGGGAATATGCTTTGAATTTCACTCATTTGTCCAAGTATGGTCCTACATTAGTGTTCAATCCTCGATCTCATATGAGTAAATTTGTTTGGGAGTCTCGAATATCTTTATCAAAGAATGTACAATGCTAATAAAGGAAATAAGTTTTTCTAGATTGATGACTCATGCTATTCAAATTGAAGAGGAGAATATCAAGGAAAGAGTTAGGGAGTCTAAAGGGCTCAAATTGATAGTGGTAGTTTTTCTCACCAAAGGACCAATGGTGGTAATGATTGTTCTCAATTTGGCCAAAAGTTCTCTAATAATATTTTATCCAATTCTATAGGCCAAAAGTTCAATAAGGATAGGGTACCTAACCCTAAGCCTCAAGGAGATGGTGCTAGTGGGTCTTTTACTCCTATATGCCAAAATTATGGTAAGAGCAATTCAGGCAAATGCTTAGCAGGTATCGATGCTTGTTTTTATTATGGAAAGATGGGTCGCAAGATTACAAATTATCCTTTTGCTTCTAGCAAGGGTAAATATGGTAATTCATAGGGTTAGGCCACTACTGCAGGATACTCGATTCAACAAGGTACTTCATATAGTTCTAGTGGTGTTCAACACTAGAACATGTTCTGTGCTCTTCAGACCCGACTGGACTATGAGGATTCTCCTAATAGGTTACTGTCACTTTGATGTTTATGCCTTATTATATCTGGGAGCAAATATTTCTTTTATTACACCATACATTGCTATGAAATTTGATGTTAGTTCTGAGATTTTGGTAGATCCTTTTACAGTATATACTCCTGTTGGTGATTCAGTCTTGGCTAAAACAGTCTACAGAAATTATCTAGTCACATTAGTTTTTATAAATTTACCTCATATGATCATGTAGATCTCAATATGATCAACTTTGATGTTTTGTTTGGTATAAAGTGATTTCATGCATGTTATGCTTTTATTGATTGTAGAAATCAAATGGAGAAGTTCGGTTTCTTAGTAAGTTAGTTTTAGAATGGAAGAGTAGTAATTCCATGTTCAAGGGTTGATTCATCTCGTGCCTGAAAGCTCAAAGAATAATTTCAAAGGGTTGAATCTATTATCTTATATGAGTTAGAGACATGAATTCCAAAGTCCTTACTCTTGAGTTATTTCTCATGGTCAATGAGTTTCCAAAAGTGTTTTTGATGACCTGCACAATATTTTTGCATAAAAAAAAATTGATTTTGGAATAGATCTTCTTCTTGATACCTAACTTATCTTTATTCCTCCTTACCATATGGCTTTGACAGAACTTAAGGAATTAAAATATAAGTTGAAGAATTTATTGGATAAGAATTTCATTAGATCAAGTATCTTACCATGGGGTATTCAATTCTCTTTGTTCCTAAGAAGGATGATTCTCTTCATCTATATATTGACTACCAACAATTGAACAAATTTACAATCAACAATAAGTACCTTCTTCCAAGGATCGATGACTTGTTCGATCAATTACAATGTGCAAAATGCTTTTGAAAGTTTGATCTTCAATTGGGTTACCATTAACTAAGAGTAAAGGAATATGACATCATGAAGGGGACTTTTAGAACTCGATATGGTCACTTTGAATTCTTAGTTATGTCTTTTTTACTAACAAATGCTCCAAAAACTTTTACAGACTTGATGAACACAGTGTCCAAACAGTGTTTAGATATGTTTGTTTTTATGTTTATTGATGATATTTTGGTTTATTCCCGAAGTGAAGAAGAACATGCCACCCATTTAAAGGATTGTCTTGCAAGTGATTAAGGATCATCAATTGTTTGCCCAGTTTAGAAAGTGTGAGTTTTGATTGAGATGGATGACCTTTTTTTCGTCATATTGTTTTAGTAGGGGTATCATGGTTGACCCTAAGAAGACCGAGGTGGTTAAGAATTGGTCTAGACCTTTATTTTGTTTTGACTATTTGAAGCTTCTTGGGTTTGGTCAGTTCTTATAGAATATTTGTAGAAAGGTTTTTATCTATTGCTTTGCCTTTGGATATTTGAAGCTTCTTGGGTTTGGTTGACTCAAAACAAGGTAAAATTTTGATGGTTAGAAGCATGCGAGATGAGTTTTCAAGAGTTGAAGGATCGACTTACTTTCACTCCTATTTGACTTTACTAAAAAGATTCGATAGTTTTGTGGTGTATTGTGATTCTTTAAGAATTGAACTTGGTTGTGTGTTTATTCAACATGACAAGGTCATAGACTATGATTTTAGAAAACTTAAGTGCATGAAAGAAATTATTTGAATCATTATTTTGAGCTAGTGGCTGCGGTGTTTGCCTTAATAATTTGGAGACACTATCTCTATAGTGTCCATTTTGATGTATTCACTTATCACAAAAACTTGCAATATATGTTCAAATAAAAAAAGTTGAATCTTCGCCAAAGGAAGTGGCTTTAATTGCTAAAGAACTAAAATATACTTGTATTATACCACTTGAGTAAGTCTAATGTTAGGGCTAATTCCCTTATCAGATGATCTATGAGGAGTGTTGCCCATGTTGAGGATGAGAAGAAAGAATTGGTTTGTGATGTGCATACTCTTGCCCATTTGGGTGTTTGTTTGGTTAACTCCAATGAGGGTGGTGTAATTGTTTAGAATAGTTTAGAATTGTCTCTTGTGGTAGATGTGAAGGAAAAACAAGATAATGATCTAGTTTTTGTTGAGTTGAAGAAGTCAGATGTCAAAAAAACAAATTTCGTCTAAGGGGGAGATGATGTGCTTTGTTACTAAGGTCACTTATGTTTTCTCAATGTTGATGGCTTAAGGGAAATGATATTGTTCAAATATCATAGTTTTCGGTATTTAACTCACTCAGGATCCACCAAGATGTATCGTGATTTGAGAAAAGTGTATTGGTAAAATGACATAAAGAAGACATAGCAAAGTTTGTGGCTGCATTTTCTAATTGTCAATAAGTTAAGGTTAAGAATAAAAAAATAGGATATTTAGCTCAAGATATTTAGATTCCTACTTAGAAGAGGAAAAAGTTGAATATGGACTTTGTTACAAGTTTGCCTCATACTCATAAGTAACATAACTCAATTTGAATTGTAGTGGACCAAATAACCAAATTGGTGCATTTCCTACCTATTAAGGCTTTTTATTCCATCAAAGACTATGAAAGGACATATATTTGGAAATTGGTTAGGCTTCATAGTGTTCTATTTTCTATTATCTCAAATTGAGGTACTCAATTCACATCATAGTTTTGGATGTTTCTCCAAAAGGGTCTTAGTACAAAAGGCAAGCTAAGTACCTTTTTTCACCCTCAAACCAATGGTGAATCTTAAAGGACGATTCAAACTTTGGTGGATATGTTGAGGGAAAATGTAATCGATTTGAAAAGGAATTGGGATGATACTTGCCATTGATTGATTTTGCCTATAACAATAACTACCATTATGGTATCAAAATGGATCCTTTTGAGGATCTATATGGTAGGAAATATAGGTAACCTATTGGGTGATTTGAGGTTGGTGGGATTACTTTTATAGGACCAAAGTTGGTACTCAAAGCTATGGAAAAAGTTAGAATCATTAGAGATAGATTGAAGACCGCCCAAAGCCGATAAATATCTTATTTGGATGTGAGGAGATGAGAGCTTGAATTTTAGGTTGATGATTGAGTTTACTTAAATATCTTGCCTATAAATGGTGTAGTGTGTTTTGGTATGAAAGAGAAGCTAAGTCCTCGATATGTAGGCCCATTTCAGATTTAGAGGTGCATTGACAAAGTAACTTACAAATTGGATTTACCTTTGGAGTTGGCATAAGTGCATCTGATGTTCCATGTGTCTCTATTGAGGAAATGTGTTAGTGCTCCTACCTATATTGCATTTTTGGAGAGAATTGGTGTAAGAGAAAGCCTATCTTTTGAAGAGATTCTAGTGGAATTTTTGGATCATTTAAAAATTGAGAAATAATGAAGTTGCTTAAGTCAAAGTGTTATGGAGGAACCAAGAGGTTGAAGGTGCTACATGGGAGGTCGAGGCCGACATGATGATGCATTATCCCTATCTCTTTCCTTTCATTTCAATCCAAGGTATTTAGTTCTTCATGATCTACTCCTACGAATCTTAGTGTTTCAACCTTTTCAAATCTTTTGATATGCAAGCATGTTCATAAAATTAATTTTTACTATGTTTTAAGTTGAGTTTGAAAATACCATGATTTATGCATCTTAAAATATGTCATTACATTCGTGTTGGGCTATTAGATCTTCTTTCTACTCTATTCATGCTAGCTTGAGTCTCATTCGAAGATGAATATTTCCAAGGGAAAGATATTATAATTCCCAAAAGTTGAAAACTTAGAACAAAATGAAAAGTACAAAAAATATTGCTGGTGCAGGGTCTATGAGTCACTTTCACAACTCATAAAAATGTTCCTCAGGTCATGAAACATGCTTGTGGAACCTATTAAGTGTTTCAAAAATCTGGACTTGAGACCATGGACAAGTTTTAGGGCCATACAAGAAACTATGACTTGTAGAATGGGATCGTAGATGGGATCTTAAAGTGTTGAAAGATAATAAGTCTCAGTAAATTATATATGAGCCAACAAGATGGCTCATTCAACCTAATACGAATCGTAGGTTGATCCATAGGAGTGAAGCATCAACATTGAGAAATCTTTAACCATAGATCAATGCACGAGCGATAGAAAGTTTCATGACTCATAGATCTGGTTCGTAAAATCTACTTACACTTAGAATTGTTTTTCAAAAAGGGAGGTTTCACGAGAGAATTCTACAACCTGTGAAAGAAACCACGAATTGTAGACCGTGCCCATAGAAAATCTTCATAGACCTTAACTTCTCCTCTAATTTTCACGCAATGCTTCCATGAAGACAGTAACATGAACGGTAAAAGGGTCTCATGGTCACTACCAACAATAAAATTTTCAAGGTTATTTTTAATATTTCCCATGCTTCTAATATTAAACCTATATCGTTTTGAGACTATTCCTAATATCTATTACTACCCAAACCCTCTAAATTTCCTCCATTCTCTCACAATTTATCTAATTAAAAAATTCTCTCTCTAAAACTACTCTCAAGTCAATTCAAGGAAAAACAAGATAGGGTTTCAAGAATTTAAGTCACCTTCCTCTATTTTCAAAGTAAATCTAGTGTGTTGTGTAGGCATTCATTCATGTTTTTAAAAAATACATGAATCCCAAAAGAATTCTTTACTTTTCAATGAATATTTCAATGTAGGAACCTAGAGTTTTGATGATCTATTATTGGATCTAATCAATTGTGCTTTTACTCATTATTATTAATTCAATTATGCATGGCTTGACATTAATTCTATGATTTCAAGTTTTTTCCTTCAAATTCTACTAAATGTCATCTAGGATTCATGAAATTGCTATTGGGATCTTTCAACTATGATCCAATTGTTATTGTTCTACATGATTATACATGAATTCATCAAAATTACATGATTTAAAGTTGACTTATTATGAATCTATGCTTTTACCCTAGTGTTTTTTATATAAATTATAATCATGAATTATAAAGGACTCCATTCATGCTTTATAGAAAGTGATGAACTAAGATTTAGTGATGATTCTCAATAAAGAATGAACGATGGTGAAAGAATATCTAACCTAAATATGAATTCGTAATGATGATAAGACAATGTTCACATTACATGAATCACTATAAAATGAGCTATTCTATGATTATGGTATCTTGATATGGATTGGTAGTTAGCTATTACCTTTTCAAATGCTAATATTTAATAATTTATAATTTTTACTCCGTTGAAAATTTGAATTAGCACCGAGAGAACTACGAGGTGGAAGCTTGGTAAGGGAGTCTCTAGTATCAATATCTACTCCCATAACTATGTGCCACTGTAGGTTATCTTAGTTGTCTTAGCTAGTGGATCCATATATAGCATATATTATAATCCATTTATGGGGTAGAGTCTACCTTGACAAGTAATCTCCTCTTTCTCTAGTGTAGGGAAAACACTTGTATTCGATGTTATAGCTTGCATAGATTTATTGTCGGTTACAATTGATATTCCATATTTGAGTCTAATGACCCTCCAGGTCATTTCTGTATTTCTGCGACTACTCTATTGATTTGAGCTTCTATGCAGTAATCACAAACCATTTGTGACTTGCTTGGACTGTTGAGATAATTATTGGTTGGGTTATTTGGGAGTTAGGTGGATTTTTGAGTTAACCAAGAAGTTATACCCTTAAAATAAGTTTTTAGGTAAAATCCTAATAAATGGCCTAGAAGCAGAATTTTGACGATTCTATTAGCTCTAAAAAGGTCAAATTAGGCTAGCAGCATGTCCGATGTAGTTATATTGTGATTTGTAAATTTAATCGTCGAAACCAATTAATAGTTGACTCAGTCAATATTCTCAGAAAATATGCTCCTGATGAGAATTTCGATAATATGGTTAGCTCTAAAACGTTGAGTTTGATCTTGGACGACCCTTCATTTTAAACAGGGAACTTCCTAATGCAATTTGACCCTCGAGGGCTTTCTGTTGGAAGTTGCATATAAGGAAGTGGGAGCCACATCATATCGTAGGAAGATCTATTAAAACTTCTAACCGCACCGTTGGATCCGAAACGTCGAAATCCACATGGTTACATAGTTAATTTGTTTAATTGAAGGGGCAATATGGCCAGCCCTGGTGCTGACACATGGCACAAACTAAGGCTGCCACATGTCAGGGGTGTGTTCCTATATATATGTGACTTGTTTCCAAAGAAATATATACATATATATACATGGAACTTCATACTGCAATTCTGAGTTCATTTTTCATCCGATTTGAGTGATTCAAAAGACTACATTATACGGATTTTCATGAGGAACGTTGTGAAAGTGTTGGATTCTAATTTTGGCACATATTTATAGGCAAAATCTCTATTTTTTGCTGGTTGTATATTGTAATTGAGTGAAAAATTTACATTGCAATATCTCAGTCATTTTTCAATGAAATTAAGTGAAATTTATGTCTAAATTATTCGATTTTTCGAGAGGAAAGTTGTGGTATGATTGGATATTGTTAATTTGGCTATATTTTTGCAGAATTCAACTGAGAAGTTATGTAAGAAATATTTTTTGATAAGAAATGTAACTTCGTATTTGAGCCATTTCTTTGTCTTCTGGGATCTATTTTGGGCTCAATTTCTGGCTATGGACTCGGGGTGATATAGGGATCACTTTATGGGGGCTAGTTTGATTGTATGTGAAGGTGGCTATCTATATTTTTTTTGAGTACTTATAGTTTCCTAGATTATGGTAGAATTGCCTGCTTAAACATGATTCTGTGTCATCTTGTGACTTATATGATCCTGTATACTGCTATTATTTGTTATGTACTTATGCTACTAGATAGTGACTGGAGATACATACCATGTTCTGGAGATGGTTATAGTTGTACTCCTAAGGGAGCCTTGAGACTTGTGATACGAGGTCTGTTGCTACTGAGCCACTGACAGGTTAGAGGCAGGAGTATGACCCTGTTAGCGAGATATAGACTATATCTTAAAGCTTCCTGGGGATATCCGTGATGAGGCACTATCTATCTTGGTTAGTCCTGGGGATTGGTACCCTATTTAGAGAGGGAACATTATCAGTGGGTCAGCACATGGATGCCTTAGGAGGGATCCCCTGTTGCAGCTGGGTAGCGATATGATTCTAGGTAGGTGATATCCTTCTGACAATCTAGGCTCTTAGGCCTTACCTTAGGTTACACCGACGCTGCCCTATGAGTCGCTTTACACAGAGAAGGGCCGAATATGGGCTAATGCCATAGGACAAGTATGTATTTTGATTTAACTCGTATATACATGAGTGTGTAACTTGATACTACTGCGATAAGCTGGATAAAGGTTGTTTGTTAATTATATGTCATACTAAGTCTAGATCTTGGTATTGATATGACTCTATTGGGCTTGATTGGTTTAGATTCAAAGATATGACTGTAGTTTCCCATGATTTACTGTAGTTTCCTATGGTTGGCTGGACTGTGGCATACTTGGCCTTGTTGGTCATGACTCTGCACTGATCTGTGACTTATACACTCTAGTATACTGTGTTAGTCCTTGTGCACTGGTTCTTCTTGTTTTTACCTGAGGCTGGATTATCTATTATGATTTGAGAGAGGTGATTATTATGCTCAGCTGGGTATAGTTCTTGTCTTGAGGGACGTATGACTTTAAAGATCCGAATAGACTAGGGAAGGGTTGATCACTTTATATCTCGAGTCCTGGATGATGCTCCTTGTGCTTTGAGCTTCGGTGGACACATCTGAGTAACTAAGACCTAAGTGACGTACCCCGTGGTCTGAATCTCTGATAGCCACAACTAGGATACCAAGTTATAGATGTTGATTCCCAGGTCTGAGTACTTGTGGTGATTTTGAGTCTGAGACACTGTTACTTATTCAGAGAGATTAAATACATTGATTTATCCAGGTTTGAGATCCTGTTGATTATGTTAGGGTAATTCTTTCTCCCGCGGGGGATGTGTCCCATTGTTATGATGCTTTGGCATCGAGGACCCAGTTGATGTATGATACTTTAGGATCGAGGACCTGGGTGATATATAATACTTTTAGTCTAGGACTTGGTTGATTACCCGTGGATCTACATACCTATTCGTGCACTACTTGCACGTGGGTGTACCCTCTAGTCTTATGGGGGCTTAAGGGGTGTTCATGCTTAGACACTAGAGTTTTACATCCACGTACAAATGACCTCTGATCATGTAATATAAGTAGTTAGGTTCTGTTATGATTCAGTTGATCAGATTGTGTGTGAGTGTACCTTTTGGGCTTATGGGGGGCCCAGTTGGTGTACATGCTTAGATGTTAGGGCCTTGCACCCGTGTACAACTGTAACGACCCAATTTTTTTTTAAATTCCTTATGGTTGGTATTGTATGATATTATACTGGTCATGGTTTAGTTTTGGTAGCCACGGATTGAATTTAAGTTGCCGAACGCAAAATGGGTCATTTGGTGGTCTAGAGAGGCCATTTAGATAGTGATCTTTGAGATAATATAAATTTTGATGAGGGTTGAATCATGTGGTATAATACATATAAAATTGAATATTTTTGAGTTATCTTCGCAACACAACTGATTTCACTCGATTCAGAGCTCGTATGAGGAGGTTATGGCCAAAATAGTGAGACTACCTGAAATTTGGAAGACATTGGAAATAGGCTCTGGAAATGGCCCAAGGCAAGGAACACGGACTGTGTGAGGGTCCACGGTCTGTGTGGGGGTCCATTCCATGGTATAGTGAGCTTAGGGTGGCTAGGACCTACCCCATAACCCAAGTCATGGCTCACGGACCACCTCACAACCCGTGAGACCTCAAACGGTCTGTGTGGGTGGCCATTGAGTGGGGCAGTGAGCTTGACGTGGTATTGGGTTTGTTCATGGGCCAAGTGTGGCTCCACGTACCAGTACACGGTCCATGTGAAGCCACACGGCCCGTGAACTCCTTTGTGAAGTGGTCTAGAAAGTCCTCCGAGAGTTCGCGTTGAAAATTGGCTAAGGCATGACACACAACCACTTGTACGAACAGTGAGCCAATAGACGGCCACTGTAGCTCTACCATCTGGCACTATGTAACAGTTAAATGTCCATTTCATTAATGGTATTTTCGTGATTTAATTAATCCCTAGGCCCCTTTTAGGCATCCTAAGGTCCCCTAAACCCCCT
>JBCEWC010018502.1:0-11929 GCA_038996855.1 Solanum aculeatissimum
CCTGGACCTCTTTCCTGGATCGTTACAGACCCTTCGATATAATGTTTTGGGAAAGTTGGCCCAGAGCCCTGGGCAGCACCAGAAACCGTGGGCTAACACCCATGAAAAACATCTCAAATTACTTGTTTCTTGTTCTTTGGCTCATAAATTATTACCAGGCCATATCCAACCTTGGAGGGACACCTGGGCCTCTGGTAGGCCTATTATAGAACACTAAATATAATTTTTTGGGAAAGTTGGCACCGAGCCCCGGGCAGTGCCAGGAATTGTGGGCTAAAACCCTTGAAAAACTGCCCAAATTATCTCTTTCTTGTTTCTTGGCCCATAAAATACCCCAGGCCATATCGAACCGCGGCGGGCAAACTGCAATTATTTCCTTGCTCTTTACAAACTCCTCGATATAATATTTTAGGAAACTTGGCCCCAAGCCCTGGGCAGCGCCATTAAACCGTGGGCTAACACCCACGAAAAACTGCCCAAAATGTTTGTTTCTTATTTCCTGGCCCATAAAATATTACCTAGCCATATCCAACCCTAGTAGGCCACCTGGGCCTCTTTCCTGGATCGTTACAGACCCCTCGGTATAATCTTTTGGAAAAGTTGGCCCCGAGCCCTGGGTAGCACAGGAAACCGTGGGTCAACACGCATAAAAAACTGCACAAATCGCATTTTTTGTCCTTGGCACATAAAATACTACCAGGCCATATCCAACCCCAGAAGGCCACCTGGGTCTCTTGCCTAGCTTGTTACAGACCCTTGGTATGTTTTTTTGTGAAAGTTGGCCCCGAGCCATGGGCAGCAGAAGGAATCGTGGCTTAACACCCACAAACAATTGCCCAAATCATTTGTTTCTTGTTCCTAGGCCCATAAAATACTACCATGATATATCCAACCCCGGCATACCACTTGGGCCTCTTTCCTAGCTCGTTAAAGATCGCTCGGTATAGATGTTTTTAGGAAAGTTGGCCCCGAGCCCTAGGAACCGACAGGGACCGTGGGCAAACACCTATGAAATACTGCCCAAATCATCTCTTTCTTGTTCCTTAGCCCATAAAATACTACCATGCCATATCAAACCCTGGCGGGCCATCTGGGCCTCTTTCCTGGCTTTATACAGACCCCTCAGTATAATATTTTGGCAAAGTTTACCCCGAGCCCCGGGCAGTGCCAGGAACCGTGGGCTAACACCCATGAAAAATTGCCAAAATTATTTATTTCTTGTTCCTTGGCCCATAAAATACTACCAGGCCATATCTAACTCCGGTGAGCCAGTTAGTCCTCTTTCCTGGCTTATTACAGACCTCTCGATATAATTTTTTGAGAAAGTTGTCCCAGAGCCCCGAGCAGCGCCAGGAATTGTGGGCTAACACCCATAAAAAACTACCCAAATAGCCTGTTTCTTGTTCCTTGGCCCATAACATACTACCAGGCTATATTCAACCCCGGAGGGACTCCTGGGCCTCTTGTCTGTCTTGTTACAGTCCCCTAGGTATAATTTGTTGGGAAAGTTGGTCGCGAGCCCCGCGCAACACCAGGAACTGTGGGCTAAAATTAACGAAAACCTGTCCAAATTGCTTGTTTCTTATTTCTTGGCTTATAAAATTCTACCAAGTCATATCCAACCCCAGCGGGCACCTTGGGCCTTTTGCCTGGCTCGTTACAGACTCCTCGGTATAATATTTTGGGAATGTTGGCTTTGAGCCCTGGGCAACGCCAAGAACCGTAGGCTATCACCCACAAATAACTATCTAAATCGCTTGTTTCTTGTTCCTTGGCCCAAAAAATACTACTAGGCCATATCAGACCCCGGCGGTCCACCTGGGCCTCTTTCCTGGTTCGTTACAGACCCCTCGGTATAATTTTTGAGATAGTTTGCCCCGAGCCCTAGGCAGCGCCAGGAACCGTGGGTTAACACCCACATAAAACTGTCAAAATCGCTTGTTTTTTGTTACTTACCACATAAAATACTACTAGGCTATATCCAATCTCAGAGGGCCACCTGGGCCTCTTGTATGGCTTGTTACAGACCTCTCGATAGAAATTTTTTTGAAAGTTGGCCCCGAGCCCAGGCAGCGCTAGGAACCATGGGCTAACAACCACGAAAAATTGCCTAAATTGTGTGTTTCTTGTTTCTTGGCCCATAAAATACTACCAAGCCAAATCAAACCCCGGCGGGACATATGGGCCTCTTGCCTAGCCAAAACAAACTGCCCAAATCGCCTGTTTCTTAAACCTTGGCCTATAAAATACTATCAGGCCATATCTAACCCTGCTTTGCCACCTGAGCCTATTGCCTAGCTCGTTATAGACCTCTAAGTATAACTTTTTTAGAAAGTTGGCCCCGAGCCTCGGGCAGCGCCAGGAACTGTGGAACACACGAAAAACTGCCAAATCACTTATTTCTTGTTCATTGGCCCATAAAATACTACCAGGCCATATCCACCCCCTGCGGCCTACGTGGGCCTCTTGCCTTCATCATTACAGACCCCTCGGTATAATGTTTTTGTAAAGTTTGCCCCGAGCCCTAGGCAGCGCCAGGAACCGTAGGCTAACACCTATGAAAAACTTCTCAAATCACTTGTTTCTTGTTCCTTGGCCCATAAACTACTATCTGGCCATATCCAACCCTGTCAGGCCACCTGGTCCTCTTGCCTAGCTCGTTACAGACCTCTCGATATAATATTTTGGGAAATTTGGCCCCGAGCCCCGGGCAGCACTAAGAACCGTGGGCTTACACCCACGAAAAACTGTTAAAATCGCTTGTTTCTTTTTCCTAGGCCAATAAAATACTACAAGGTCGTATCCAACCCCGGTGGGCCACCTGGGCCTCTTGCCTGGCTCATTACCGAGCCCATGGTAAAAAAAATTCAAAACGTTGGCCTCGAGCCTCTGGCAGCGCCAGGAAACATGGGCTAACACCCACGAAAAATTACCCAAATTGCCTTTTTCTTTTTCCTTGGCCCATAAAATTCTACCAGGCCATATCCAAGCACGTGCGGGCCACTTGGGCCTCTTGCCTGGCTCATTACAGACATCTCGATATATTTTCTTAGGAAAGATACCCTTTAGCCCTAGGCAGCGCCATGAACCGCAGCTAACACCCACGAAAAACTGCCCAAATTGCCTGTTTCTTGTTCCTTGGCCCATAAAATACTACCAGGCCATATCCAACCCCGGCGGGCTACCTGGGCATCTTGGCTGGCTTGCTACAGACCCCTTGATATAATATTTTGGGAAACTTGGGCCTGAGCCCCGGGCAGCGCCAGAAATCGTAGGCTAACACCCACAAAAAACTGTCCAAATTGTCGGTTTCTTGTTCCTTGGCCCAGAAAATACTATCAAGCCATATACAACCTCGGGGGGCCACTCGAGCCTCTTACCTTGCTTGTTACAGACCCTTTGGTATAATTCTTTTGGAAAGTTAACCCGAACTCTGAGTAGCACTAGTAACCGTAGGTTAACACCCATGAAAAATTACCCAAATCACCTGTTTCTTATGTCTTAGCCCATAAAATACTAAAAGGTCATATTCAACCCCGGTGGCAGCCTGTGCCTCTTGGATGGCTTGTTACAGATACATCGGTATAATGTTTTGGGAAAGTTGTCCCCGACCCCCGGGCAGCGTCAGCAACTATGGGCTAACACCCGTGAAAAACTTTCAAAATCGCCTATTTCTTGTTCCTTGGCCCATAAGATACTACCAGGCCATATCCAACTCTGGCGGGCCACCTAAGCCTCTTTCCTGGCTCGTTACGGACCCCTCGGTATATTATTTTGGGAAAGTTGTCCCAAGCCCCGGGCAGCGCCAGGAACCGTGGGCTAACACCCACGAAAACCTGCCTAAATTGCCTATTTCTTGTTCCTTGACCCATAAAATACTACCAGGTCATATCCAACCCTGACGAGAAATCGGGGCCTCTTGCCTGGATCGTTACATACCCCTCGGTATAATATTTTGGGAAATTTGACCCCAAGCTCCGTGCAGCGCCATGAACCGTGGGCTAACACCCACAAAAAACTTTCCAAATCGCCTTTTTCTTGTTCCTTGTCCCATAAAATACTACCAGGTCATATCCAACCCTGGCGGGACACTTCGGCCTCTTGTCTGGCTTGTTACAGATCCCTCGGTATAATAATTTTGGAAATTTATCCCCGAGCCCTGGGCAGCGCCAGGAACATGGGCTAATAACAACAAAAAACTGCCTAAATCACATATTTCTCTTTCCTTGGCCCATAAAATACTACCAGGCCATATCCAACCCCAGCGGTCCACCTGGGAATTTTGCCTGGCTCGTTACAGACCGTTCTGTATAATTTTTTAGGAAAGTTAGCCCTGAGCCCCAGGTAACTCCATGAACTGTGGGCTAACACCCACGAAAAATTGCCCAAATCACCTATTTCTTGTTCCTTTGCCCATAAAATACTACCAGGCCGTATCCAACCCCGGAGGAGTACCTAGGCCTCTTTCCTGGCTCGTAACACAGCCCTCAATATAATTGTTTGGGAAAGTTGGCCCCGAGCCCCGGGCAGCGTCAGCAACTGTGGGCTAACACCCATGAAAAACTTTCAAAATCGCTTATTTCTTGTTCTTTGACCCATAAAATAATACCAGCCCATATCCAACCCTGGTGGGCCACCTGGGCCTCTTTCCTGGCTCATTATGGACCCTTTGGTATATTCTTTTGGGAAAGTTGGCCCAAGCTCCGGTCAGCGCCAGGAACCGTGGGCTAACCTCCACAAAATACTACCCAAATCGCCTATTTCTTGTTCCTTGCCTCATAAAATATTACCAAACCATATCAAACCCCGGTGGGCAACCTGGGACTTTTGACTGGCTCGTTAACAACCCGTCGACATATTTTTTTGGGAAAGTTGGCCACGAACCACGGGCAGTGCCAAGAACCATGGGCTAACACCCATGAAACATTTCCCAAATTGCCTGTTTCTTATTCCTTGGGCCATAAAATACTTCCATGCCATATCCAACCTCGGCGGCCACCTAGGCCTCTTTACTGGCTCATTACAGACCCCTGGGTATTTTTTTTTGGAAAGTTGGTGCCGAGCCCCGGGCAATGCCAAAATCGTGGGCTAACACCCACGAAAAACTACTCAAATTGTTTGTTTCTTGTTCTTGGCCCAAATAATACTACCAGGTCATATCAAACCCCAGCGGGCCACTTGGGACTTTTACCTTTGCTTGTTACAGACTCGTCAGTATTTTGTTATGAGAAAGTTGGCCCCAAGCCTCGAGAAGTGCCAAGAATCGTGGGTTAACACCCACAAAAAATTGCCCAAATCGTTTATTTCTTGTTTCTTGGCATATAAAATACTACCAGGCCATATCCAAACTCGACGGGCCACCTGGGCCTTTTGTCTGGTTCATTACAGAACCCACAGTATAAGTTTTTGGGAAAGTTGACATCGAGCCCCGGGCAGCACCAAGAACCGTGGGCTAACACCCATGAAAAACTATCCAAATCGCCTATTTCTTGTTCCTTTACCCATAAAATGCAACCAGGCCATATATAACCCCGGCGAAACACTTAGGACTCTTACTTTGCTTATTACAGGCCCTTCAATATATTTTTTTAGAAGATTTTCCCTGATCCCCAACCGGTTCCAGGAACCGTCGGCTAACACTCACAAAAAACTGTCCAAGTCGCCTATTTCTGTTCTTTGACACATAAAATACTACCGGGCCATATCCAACCCCGGCGAACCACCTGGGCCTCTTTCCTGGCTCTTTACAAACCCCTCGATATAATTTTTTGGGAAAGTTTGTCCCGAGCCTTGGGCTACGCCAAGAACGGTGGGCTAACACCCACGAAAAACTGCTCAAATCACCTGTTTCTTGTTCCTTGGACCATGAAATACAACCAGGCCATATCCAACCTAGCGGGCTACCTAGACCTCTTTCTTGGCTCGTTAGAGACACATCGAAATAATCTTTTGGGAAATTTAGCGCCGAGGAGTGCCAAGAACCGTGGGCTAACACCCATGCAAATCTGCCCAAATCGCCTCTTTCTTATTCCTTGTCCCATAAAATACTAATAGGACATATTCAACCCTGGCGAGATACCTCGGCCTCTTGGATGGTTCATTATAGTCCCCTCAGTTTATGTTTTAAGAAAAGTTGGCCCCGAGCCTCAGGAAACGCCAGGAACCATGGGCTAACACCTACAAAATATTGCCCAAATTGTCTGTCTCTTGTTCCTTGGCCTATAAAATACTACCAGGTCATATCAAACCCTGACGGGTTCACCTGGGCCTATTGTATGGCTCATTATAGACCCCTCGGTATACTTTATGGGAAAGTTGGGCCCGAGCCTCGGGCAGCGCTAGGAACCGTGGGTTAACACCCATGAAAAACTACCCAAATCGTCTGTTTCTTGTTCTTTGGCCAATAAAATACCACCAGACCATATCTAACTCCGGCGGGCCTCCTTGGCCTCTTGCCTGGCTCGTTACAGACCCCTCAATATAATATTTTAGTAAATTTGGCCCAGATCCCTGGGCAGCGCCAGGAATCGTGGGCTAACAGCTACAAAAAACTACCCAAATTGCCTGTTTCATGTTCCTTGGCAAATAAACTACTATAAGGCCATATACAACCCCAGCGGGCCACCTCGGCTTATTTCTTGGCTCGTTACAGACCCCTTGTTATAATTATTTTGAATGTTGGCCCCGAGCCCCGTGCAGCGCAAAATACCATGGGTTAACATCAAAAAAACTGCCAAAATCGCTTGTTACTAGTTTCTTGGCTAATAAAATACTATCAGGTCATATCTAATCCTGCGCGGGCCACTTTGGCCTCTTACGTTGCTCGTTACAGACCCCTCGATATAATTTTTAGGAAAGATGGCCCCTACCCCTGGGCAGTTCCAGGAACCGCGGGCTAACACCCACAAAAAACTGTCTAAATTGCCTGTTTCTTGTTCCTTGGCCCATAAAGTATTACCAGGTCATATTCAACCTCGGTGGGCCACCTGGGCCTCTTGCCTGGCTCATTACAGACCCTTTGGTATAATGTTTTGGGAATGTTGGCCCTGAGCCCCAGACAGTGCCAGAAACCGTGGGCTAACACTCACGAAAAACTGTTAAATAGCTTGTTTCTTATTCTTTGGCCCATAAAATACTACCAGGCCATATCAAACCCCGGCGGGACACTTGGGCCTCTTTCCTACCTTATTGCAGACCCTCGGTATAATATTTTAGAATAGTTAGCTCCGAGCCCCTAACAGCACTAGTAACTATAGACTTAACCCATGAAAAACTGCCTAAATTGTTTGTTTCTTGTTCCTTGGCCCATAAATTACTACAAGGTCGGCTAGCCACCTAGGCCTCTTGGTTGGCTCGTTACAGACCCCTCGGTATAAAGTTTTTGGAAAGTTCGCCCTAAGCCCTGGGCAGCGCCTGGAACTGTGGGCTAACACCCATGAAAAACTATCAAAATTGTCTGTTTCTTGTTCCTTGGCCCATGAAATACAACCAGGCCATATCCAACCCTTGCGGGCCACCTAGGCCTATTTCCTAGCTCGTTACAGACCCCTCGGTATAATATTTTTTGAAAGTTGGCTCCATGCCCCGGGCAGTGCCAGGAACCGTGGGCACCCACGAAAAACTACCCAAATCGCTTGTTTCTTGTTTCTTGGCCCATAAAATACTACCAGTCCACATCTAAACCTGGTGGGCCACCTAGGACTTTTTCCTGGCTCATTACAGACCGATCGATATTTTTTTTAAAAGTTGGCCACGAGCCACGGGCAGCGCCAAGAACCATGGGTTAACACCCAGAAAATACTGCCCAAATCGCCTGTTTCTTATTCCTTTTCCCATAAAATACTACCAGGTCATATCCAACCTCGGCGGGCCACCTGGGCCTCTTTCTTGGATTTTTTATGACCCCTCGGATTAATATTTTGGGAAAGTAAGTGCCGAGCCTCGGGAAGCGCCAGGAACCATGGGCTAACACCCTCGAAAAACTACCCAAATCGCTTGTTTCTTGTTCCTTGGCCCATAAAATACTATCAGGCTATATCAAACCCCGGTGGGCCACCTAGGACATTTTTCTTGCTTATTACAAACTCGTCAGTACATTGTTTTGATAAATTTTCCCCAAGCCCAGGGCAGCGCCAAGAACCGTGGGTTAACACCCTCGGAAAACTGCCCAAATCGCTTATTTCTTGTTCTTTGGCCCATAAAATACTATCAGGCCATATCCAATCCCGGCGGGCCACTTTAGCCTCTTGTCTGTCTCGTTACAGACCCCTTAGTAAAATATTTTGGGAAAGTTGATCCCGAGCCCCGGGCAGCACCAGGAACCGTGGGTTAACACCCACGAAAAACTGCACAAATCCGTTGTTACTTATTCCTTGGCCTATATAATATTACCAGGCCATATCCAACCCTGGCGGGCTACCTAGGCATCTTTCTTGGCTTGTTACAGACCTCTCGATATAATATTTTAGAAAAGTTGGCCCCGAGCCCCGAGCAGCATCAGGAACCGTGGGCGAACACCCACGAAAAATTGCCCAAATTGCCAATTTTTACTCCTAGGTCCATAAAATACTACCAGGCTATATCCAACTCTGGCGGGCCACCAAGGCCTCTTGCTTGGCTTGTTAAAGACCCCTCGATATAATTGTTTGCGAAAGTTGGCCCCAAGCCCCGGGTAGGACCAGGAACCGTGGAATAACACCCACGAAAAACTACCCAAATCGCCTATTTCTTGTTCCTTGAACCATAAAACACTACTAAGACATATCCAACTCCAGCGGGCAACCTGGGCCTCTTGGCTGGCATGTTCCAGACCCCTTGGTATAATATTTTGGGAAAGTAGGCCCCAAGCCCCTGGCAGCGGTAGGAAACGTGGGCTAATATCTACGAAAAACTACCCAAATCACATGTTTTTTATTCCTTATCCCATAAAATACTACCAGGCCATATCCAACCACGGCAGGTCACATGAGCCTCTTGACTAGCTTGTTACATACCCCTGGGTACCATTTTTTGGTAAAGTTGGCCCCGAGCCCAAGGAAGCACCAGGAACCGTGGGCTAACACCCACGAAAAATAGCCCAAATCGCCTGTTTCTTGTTCCTTGGCCCATAAAATACTACAAGGCCATATCCAACCCCGGCGGGCCACCTGGGCCTCTTGCCTGGCTCGTTATAGACCCCTCGACATATTTTTTGGGAAAGTTGTCCCCGAGCCCCGGGCAGCGCCAGGAACCGTGGGCCAACACCAACAAAAAACTGCCCAAATCACCTATTTCTTGTTCCTTGGCCCATCAAATACTACCAGGCTATATCTAACCCCGGTGGGCCACCAGGGCCTCTTGCCTGGATCGTTACAAACCCCTTGGTATAATTCTTTGGGAAAGTTGTTCTCGAGCCCCGGACAGCGCCAGGAACCGTGGGCTAACACCCACAAAAAACTGTCCAAATCGCCTGTTTCTTATTGCTAGGCCCACAAAATACTACCAACCCATATCCAACCCCGGAAAGCCACCTCAGCCTCTTGCCTGGCTCATTACAGTCCACTCCATATAATCTTTTGACAAAGTTAGCCCCGAGCCCTGGTCACACCAGCAACCGTGGGCTATCACCCATGAAAAACAACTCAAATATCCTGTTTCTGGTTCCTTGGCCTATAAAATACTAAACGTCCATATCCAACTCCGGCGGGCCACCTGGGCCTCTTGTCTGGCTCGTTACAGACCCCTTGGTATAATATTTTGGGAAAGATATCCCCGAGACCTGGCAACGCTAGGAAAGTGGGATAACACTCACGAAAAACTGTCAAATCGCTTGTTTCTTATTTCTTGGCCTATAAAATAATACCTAGCCATATCCAACCCCAGCGGGACACCTGGGCCTCTTTCTTGGCTCGTTATAGACCCCTTGGTATAAATTTATTGAAAAGTTAGCGCCGAGCCCCCGGCAGCGCCAGGAACCGTTGGCTAACACCCACGAAAATCTGCCCAAATAGCATTTTTCTTGTTGCTTGGCCCATAAAATACTACCAGGCCATATCCAACTCCGTACAGGTCACCTCGGCCTCTTGGCTGGATCGTTTTAGACCCCTTGGTATATTTTTTAAGGAAAGGGTGCCCCGAGCCCCGGGCAGCGCCAGGAACCGTGGGCTAACACCCCCAAAAAACTGCCCAAATCATTTATTTCTTATTCCTTCGCCCATAAAATAATACCAGGCTATATCTAACCTCAGTGGGCCACTTGGGCCTCTTACCTGGCACGTTACAGACCCCTCGATATAATTTTTTAGGAAAGTTGGCATTGAGCCCGGGCAATGCTAGGAACCGTTGTCTATCACCTATGAAAAACTGCCTAAATCGCCTGTTTCTAGTTGCTTGGCCCATAAAATACTACCAGACCATATCCAACCCTGGTGGGCCACCTCTGCCTCTTGACTGGATCGTTACAGACCCCTTGGTATATTTATTAAGGAAAGTTAGCCCCGAACCCCAGGCAGCGCCAGGAACCGTGGGCTAACACCCACAAAAAACTGCCCAAATCGCCTATTTCTTATTCCTTCGCCCATAAAATATCACAAGGACATATCAAACCCTGGTGGGCCACCTGGGCCTCTTGTCTGGCTCGTTACAGATCCCTCGGTATTTTATTTTTGGGAATTTGGCACCGAGCCCTGGGCAGCGCCAGGAACCGTAGGCTAATACCCAAGAAAAAGTGCCCAAATCGCCTAATTCTTGTTCTTTGGCCCATAAAATACTACCAGGACATATCCAACCCCGGCGGGCCACTTAAGCCTTTTGCCTGGCTCATTACAGACCCCTCGATATAATCTTTTGGGAAAGTTAGCTCCGAGCCCCGGGCACTGCCAGGAACCGTGGGCTAACACCCACAAAAAACTACCCAAATAGTCAGTTTCTTGTTCCTTGGCCCATAAAATACTACCAGACCATATCCAGCCCCGGCGGGCCACCTAGGCCTCTTTCCTAGCTTGTTATAGACCCCTTGGTATAATTGTTTGGGAAAGTTACCCCCGAGCCCCGAGCATCGTCTGGAACCGTGGGATAACACCCATGAAAAACGCCCCAAATCATCTATTTTTTATTCCTTTGCCCATAAAATACTACCAGGCTATATCTAACCTTGGCGGGACACGTGGGCCTCTTACTTGGCCCGTTACAGACCCCTCGGTATAATGTTTTTGGAATGTAGGCTATGAGCCCCGGGCAACACCAGGAACTGTGGGCTAACACTCATGAAAAACTACCCTAATCGCCTATTTCTTATTCTTTGGCCCATAAAATGCTACCAGGCCATATCTAACCCCGGCAGGCCACCGAGGCCTCTTGCCTGGATAGTTACAGACCCTTTGGCATAATATTTTGGGAAAGTTTGCTCCTAACCCCAGGCAACGCCAGGAACCGTGGGCTAACAACCACGAAAAACTGCCCAAATCGCCTGTTTCTTGTTCCTTGGACCATAAAATACTACCATGGTATATCTAACCCCGGCGAGCCACCTGGGCCTCTTGCCTAGCTCGTTACAAACCTCTCGGCATAATTGTTTTGGGAAAGTTGGCCCCGAGCCTAGGGCAGCCCTAGGAACCGTGGTCTAACAACCATGAAAAACTGCTCAAATTGCTTGTTTCTTATTCCTTGACCATAAAATACTACCAGGAAATATTCAACCCCGGGGGGCCACCTGGGCCTCTTTCTTGGCTTGTTATAATAATTTGGGAAAGTAGGCCACGAGCCCCAGGCAGCGCTAAGATCTGTGGGCTAACACCTACGAAAAACTGCTCAAATCGCTTATTTCTTATTCCTTGACCCATAAAATACTACTATAAAATAATAAATATATTCAATAGCTTAATCTAGTATAATTTCATAAGTAGATTGAATGAAAAGTATACAAAATCACAATTCAAAATGATAATGATAA
>JBCEWC010018503.1:0-11928 GCA_038996855.1 Solanum aculeatissimum
TTGCCTTTTGTTTTTCACATTATTTTTATTTTTAGCTCATTATTTATGTATCTTTTCATTTTTCTTACACCCATAACTCATTTGTCCCCTTTTTCATGTATCACTACCTTTCACCCTATTTAGTGTGATTTTCCTTACACCAACCACCCTCAACTTAGGCTTTTGGCCTGAGTTGAGGTGCACAATATCCACCTATGAACTAGGGCCACTTTTGGTAGCCACCCTCAACTTAGAATTTTTTCTTGAGTCACGTTGCACAATATTCAAATAAGGATCATTGCCAAATTCAGGATTTCACATTCAAAAAAGCCTTGGTTACTTAAGTGTTTACAAAGAAAAGGGTACATATAAAGCTTAAATATTAGGACCAAGGGATACATTGAGCATTTGGTTGGTTATTTTGGCTAAGTTGACTAATATGAACAATGGCCTAAGATCCTTTCCTAACCAACTAACCTATAGTCTTAGTCAGAGTAACAAGGCAAGTTCTGAATTAAAACACAACATAAGAATTTTGCAAAGAAGCTCACACACACTTGGCACTGATTAAGCTATCAACACAGACTCTCATATCATGCTTTTTATCATAATTAAACCTTAACTTTTCAGAACAAACACAGTCAATCACTGATTCCACATGGTTGTTATCAAAACTACCTAACACAAAAATTTGATGGATATCATTTTTCAACAAAAACTAACATATGCCAAAAACTTTAGTACAATATGCTACTAATACTACTTACACATCCTAAATGTGCCAATTAAATAGAAAGTAAATATCCTTAGGGAAAAAACATAGGCAAGAAAACCATTCAGACTCAAAATTTGAGATAGTTATAAGTCTTGCCTGCTTAGACTTCATCGAGGCCTATAACTACCCCCATTCCATTGAAAATCACTAGCAGTCCTCAATGCATCATCATAGATCAAAATAAAGCATAGGGGCTAAAAATAACATACCTGGGCACTTAAGCATCGGTGTGCTTGGGTTGCCTCCCAAGTAGCGCCTGATTTAGTGTCGCGACACAACATAGACCACTTGGTTACTCAGGCTTCACTAAGTGCCCATGCTTCCACTGCCTGCACTTTCTTAGCATTTCCAATGTAATTATTAACCCTTTGGCCATTTACTTTTAATCCCATGCCATTTTGATTTTCCAACTCAATAGCCCCATGGTCGAAAACACGTGTCACTTTAAATGGACCCAACCATCTTGAGTTGAGGTTGCCGGGGAACAACTTCAATCTAGAGTTATATTATAGGACTAAATCTCCTATGGCAAACTAGCGATTCTATATATGATGGTCATGTTGCAGCTTCACCCTTTGTATATATAGGGCTGAGCTCTCATATGACTTCAAAATGAACTCATGAAGTTTATTGAGTTAGCTCAGCCTTGCATTTTCTGCATCATTCCAGTCCATATTAAGCTTTTTGAGAGCCCACATCGCTTTGTGCTCAAGCTCTACCAGTAAGTTACAAACCTTCCCAAAAACAAGTTAGTAAGGAAATATGCCAATGGGAGTCTTGAATGCATTCTAGTATGCCCACAATGCATCATCAAGCTTTTGTGACCAGTCAGTCCGATTTACATTTTACAGTTTTGGATAAAATTTGTTTAATCTCCCTGTTGGACACCTCAACTTGCCTATTTGACTGTGGATGGTAGGATGTTTCCACTCTATGATTTATCCCATTTTTTTCAAGAAGATACTTGAACAACCTATTGCAGAAATAGGAACCTCCATCATTGCTGATTGCCCGATGGGTGCCAAACCTTGAGAAGATATTTCTTTCAGGAATGTTGTGACACTCTTGCCTTTATTATTGGGAAGCACCACCAGCTCCACCCATTTTGATACGTAGTCCACAACTACCATAATATACTTATCCCCATGAGAGCTAATGAATGGTCCTATGAATTCTATCCCCCAAATATAAAATAATTTGATCACTATAATGAGGTTTAGAGGGAGCTCGTGCTTGTGGGAAATACCACCTTCTCT
This sequence comes from Solanum aculeatissimum, assembly GCA_038996855.1. NCBI lineage: Eukaryota > Viridiplantae > Streptophyta > Magnoliopsida > Solanales > Solanaceae > Solanum > Solanum aculeatissimum. Next base: position 2,011 of record JBCEWC010018503.1, read on the forward strand.
TTGGCATCTATCACACGCCTTGGCATAGTCATAAGCATCCTGGTGTATAGTTGGCCAATAGTAGCCACACTATAAGCTCTTATTTGTTTTCCTGGTTCCACTATAATGCTACCGACTAATGACAAGCCTCCAAAATTTTTATCATCTCAATCTTGGTAATGCAATGATGAATAATCCCATTTACACAGACACAAAACAAGGACGGATCATCCCAGAAAAACTTCTTTCCATCGGACATAAACTTACGTTTCTGGTGAGAAATCAAATTTGATGGCACCTCATCACTAATAAGGTAGTTCATAAAATCCACGAACCATGGTATCAGAGCATGTGATGCTGTCAATACTCTCTTATTAGAGAACAAATCATCAATCTCTACTCCATCATTGAAATTTAGCATCGCTTCATCCTCAAGCCTAGATAGGTGGTCTGCAACTGAATTTTCTATCCCCTTTTTGTCAATCACCTCAAAATCAAACTCTTGGAGAAGAAGTACCCATTGAATTAATCTTTGTTTTGCATCCTTCTTTGCCATAAAATAGGTAATGTTGAGTGGTCAGTATGCATAATGACTTTGGTCCCAAAAGATATGATTCGAACTTCTCAAACGTAAAAATCACTACAAGTAACTTTTGCTCAATGATAGTGTAGTTTTTTTGTGCTGCACTTAGGGCTTTACTGGAATAGTATATGGGATGTAATATTTTCTCTCTACGTTGTCCCAACACTATACCAAGTGCAACCCCACTTGTATCAGACATAATCTTTAAGGATTGGGTCCAATCAGGAGTGATTATGATCGGCGCTTATATCAACCTCTACTTCAACAATTCAAATGCTTTCAAACATGCATCATCAAACCCGAACTTGGTGTCCTTCTCAAGTAGTTTACATAATGTATGTGCAATCTTTAAGAAGTCTTTGATGAACCGTCTATAAAAGCCTGCATGCCCAAAGAAACTTCTCACACCTTTGACAGAGATAGGTGGAGGAAGCTTCTCAATCACCTAAACCTTGGATCTATCCACCTTGATACCTTTAATGTATATCCTATGTCTCAACACAATGTCTTCATTCACCATGAAGTGACACTTTTTCCAATTTAGAACAAGATGATATTCTTCGCATCTCTGGAGCACACCCTGCAAGTGCCTTAAACAATCTTCAAATGAGTATCCCACTACACTGAAGTCATCAATTAACACATCAATAGTGTTCTCTACCATATCTGAGAAAATGGACATCATGCATCTCTACAAAGTGGTTGGTGCATTACACAATTCAAATATGATAGAAACATATGAAGCTTTACTCCATTAAAGGACAAGGATGAAAAGGATGAAGCTTAAGAAGATCAAAGGAGACCCATCAAAATATTTCTAACCAAGGAGTTTAATGATAAGCTCAATGGGCGTCAATTGCAGATCCAAATGTGTCTTGTTGAGGAAAAAGAGTTAAAAGCCCAAAGAGGATGAATTGTACAAATGATACAACTATTTGGTGGCCCAAATTCAAGACTAAGAGGGAAAAATTTAGGGTTAAATTTCGTGAAAATAAGTCCAAGAAAATTCCAAGAAATAGCCACAACAAAGGTTATTTTATGCCCATGTTTGGAGAGAAGACTATTCAAACTTTCCAAGAATGTCAAGATTCTTTTCCTAGTTGGGTTTTACCTTGTTTCTTTATTTATATCTAGGTTATTAATGTTTTCCTTGTTCTATTTATTGTCTCCCTATTACCATTTAATGCTTTACTAGAAGTACTAGATTTATGCCTAGTTAAGGTTATTTTATTTCCTTTCTAGAGAAGGATTTACTTTGTAATTTTATTTCTAGGTTTTGGCTACTCCTTTAGCTTACCCTTAGAGTATAGGACATCCAAGGACCTTATACTATATATAGGATTCCTTTTTCATTCATTAAGTACAATTATATTGATATTAATAATATTTGAGAGAGTTCTTTTGAACCTTTGTGACTTGTTCTTTGAGAATTTATCTTTAAACCTTTGCTAGTTCATAGTTTGAGGTATAAAGTAATTCTTCTTGTGATATATTTGATTTCTTTTTGGTACTATTTAGAAGGTGATAAGTTTACATACTAATTATTTTCTTTAGTTACTCATAAAGTAGTCAAGATTCGAATCTATCATTTTGATTCATTTTCTCAAGTGAAGGTGTTAGATTTCTTCTATAAATCTTTATGTTATTACTTGGATCTTGTCAAGACCTTAGAATATAAAATACTTGGAAATTATTGGATATTTCCTTTGAATTTCTCATATCTTTAATTAGTTTTTCTATTTTATTTGTTGTTGCTTTCGCATTCTAGTATACACTCTATATTAGTGTTATTTGTAACCTCAATCCTATCAAGTGGTATCAGAGCGGCTCTATCAAAATTCTGTTCTTGGTAAATCTTAAGATTTCTCTAATATCAAGAGAAAAATAAAAAAAGTGAAAAAAATTGAAAAAACATTTAAAAAAAAAGATAATTTGCTCTCGAAGAAATTTATTTACTCACCCTTAAAATCTCGCATTAGTTGTTTCTAAACAAAAAGGAATTAAGAAGAGGGAAGTCTAAACCTTTGAGGATAAGAGAAATTTTATTTTATATAATTCTAGGTAAGTTCCTTTTTATTCATATTTTGTTTTAACTAAATCTTACTTGTTCTAGGAGTAGTTCTTTACTTTCTTTATGCTCCAAAACTCTATACTTTTGACTAAGAACTTGATACTTGTTTGGGTTTAATTATAAATCTACAAAGTACTCTTGTTCAAAGGTTATTTTAGGGGGAAAAGGCAAGTGTGGGTGAGTTTAAAAGAGGGTAAAAGCCATATTAAGAGTGTGATACTTGTGATGAGTAAAGGAATCATTTAGAATCAGAGATCACAGGAAGGAACAACTTCACCCTTCAAGTTATGGATAAACAATTCGAGAGATGAAACCTTCAATTTCAAGAAATGAGGAATATGATTACCGAGTAGAATGAGACCATAGCTGCAATTGGGAGGGAGAATAATATTGTACCACCTAATAATGTTAGACTCCAAGTTAGAAGGAATGTAACCCATGTCTCTTTTGTAAATTCTAAAAATGATAATGATGATTTTGATGTTGAATTTAATCTAGAAAGAAGAGATAGGAGGGGACAAAGAGGCAGAGTACAAGATGATAATATATAAGTAGTATAAAGATGAAGATTCCATCTTTCAAGGGGAAAAGGGACCCAGACTTGTACCTTGATTCGGAGAGATGAGTTAAAGCCATCTTTGATTATCATAACTACTCTAAGGGTAAGAAAGTTAAACTTGTTGTTGTTGAGTTTCTTGATTATGCTGCTTCTAGGTGGATAAAGCTTGCTAGGGACAGATTGCAAGATGGGCTACCACCTATCGCTACCTGGGCAGAGATGAATAGAGTGATAAGGAAGAGGTTTGTGCCATCATATTTTCAAAGAGATCTATAGTCTCTCCTTCAACACTTGAAGCAAGGTTCCATGTCGGTGGATGAGTACTTCAAAAACATGGATATGGCTATTATCCAAGCTAATTGCATGGAGGAAGAAGAAGCTACAATGGCTAGATTTTTAAATGGTTTAAATTTTGAAATAGCTGATGTAGTAGAGATGCAACAATATGTAACTTTAGATGAGTTAGTTGATTTTTCAATTAAATTAGAAAAACAAATCAAGAAAAAATAGCAACCTAACTCATGGAGAAGTTGGTCAAACACCATCTCTAAGAAGCCATGGTCAAATCAAGAGGGAAATACTCATTTTAAACCTCAAGAAGATAGAGGTAAAGGTAAAGTTGAGGAGGGAGGTAAAACCTTCAATCTCAAATTTTCTACACATATAGTTCTATTTACTATCACAAATGTCATGGGAGGGGTCATATGATGCATGACTATCCAAGTAGAAGAAGCATCATACATAAAGAAACTGGAGAATAAGAGAGTGAAAAAGTGAGGGGAAGAACAAGATGGAGGTGGTGTGAGTGAGGAAGATGATGTGGAACTACCTAATGATGGTATAATTAGGATATTTATGAGAATTATGACTATCAGTTTGGATAGTAGTGATGAAGGATAGAGAGAGAATTTGTTTCATACTAGATGTGGGATAAAGGGGAAGACTTATTCTATGATTATTAATGGGGGAAGTTGTGCAAATGTGGTAAGTTCATACTTGGTAGATAAGCTACGAATTGCATGCATGAAACACTCTACCCCATATAGGCTTCAATTGTTGAATGATAATGGAGAGGTAAAAGTAAACAAAAAATGCATGATTTTATTCAATATTGGTAGGTATGAAGATGGAATTCTTTGTGATGTAGTTCAAATGCAAGCATGTCATGTTTTACTTAGCCAACCTTGGAAATTTGATAGGGATACTACTAATCACAGGAGAAAGAATAGGTATAGTCTTTTACGTAATGGTAAGAAATTTACTGTTGCACTATTGTCTCCATCCCAAGTGTTTGAAGATAAAACAACGATTGAGAGAAACAATAGGCAAGCAAAGGGGAGACATAAAAAGTGAGCTTGAGGCAAAATAAAAGGGCCAAGATATAAAAAAACTGGCCAAGAAAAGAGAGAAAGGGCAGCAATCCAAGTAAAGAGGTAAAACAGAGTTTGAGTGAAAAAATAAAAAGTTTTGGTGAGAGGAAAGGGGCCAAGGAAAAGAAAAAAGAGAATCTTTATATAAAAACCAAAGAGTGTTTGAATGCTAAAAAATAGGGGTTGCCCATAGTACTACTTACTTACAAAAAGGTGTTGATTAATTTTGAACAACTAACTCCTTGCTAAATAGTGTTTCTTCTCTTTTGTAGAGTTTTGAAGATGTGTTTCCTGATGATACTCCAAAGGAAGCCACCTTTTAGAAGGATGAGAAACAAATAGACATTGTGTTTGGATGTCAACTACCTAACAGGCCTTCCTATAGGAGTATTGTTGAAGAGACCAAATAATTATAACGCCAAGTTGAAGAATTATTTAAAAAGGGTTTTGTTCGAGAGAGCATGAGCCCATGTTCTGTTCCTGTCCTATTTGTATCCAAAAAAGATAGAACATGGAGGATGTGTGTGGATTGTCGAGCCATCAACAAGCTAACATGGTAAAGTATTGCCATCCTATCCCTCATCTTGATGATATGCTGGATCAACTGTATGGATTCAAAATCTTTTCTAAAATTGATCTAAAAAGTGGTTACCATCAGATTCGTATGAATGTAGGATATGAATGAAAAACTGTTTTTAAGACCAAATATGGACTTTATGAGTGGTTAGTCATGACTTTTGGCTTTAAAAATGTACTTAGCATATTTATGAGACTAATGAATCATGTTTTTAAAAATTTCCATGGAAAGTTTGCTGTGGTATATTTTGATGACATCTTGATCTTTTCTCAAAATCTAGATGAACATTTAGCTTATTTTCTAATCTCAAAAAAGTGTACCTTCTGTGTGGATCATGTAATTTTCTTAGGTTTTCTGGTCAGTTCTAAGGGAGTTGAAGTAGATGGTGATAAAATCAAAGCAATTAAAGAATGTCCTAGACCTAATTGTGTAAGTGAAGTTAGGAGTTTTTATGAACTTGCTAGTTTTTATAGGAGGTTTGTGAGGGACTTTAACGTCATTGCTTCTCCTCTAACTGAAGTTATTAAGAAAGATAAGGTTTTTACATGGGAAAAGGAATAATATGATGTATTTAACTTACTAAAAGAAAATTTTTGTTCTGCTCCTCTTGTGTAATCACCTAATTTTTCTAAGTCTTTTGAAGTTGAGTTTGATGCCTCTAGTAAGGGAATATTTGTTGTTTTGATGCAAAACTCCAAGCCAATTTCCTACTTTAGTGAGAAGCTAAGTGGAGCAACATTGAAAGGAAAGTTGACTTCATGGGATACATATTGTGGAATTTTTTTATAATAGGACCTTTCATTTTTCTACTGGTAAGACTCCTTTTCAAGTTGAATATGGATTCAACTAGGGGTGATAATTTCAACCCATATAAGGTAAAATAAGTCCATTTAACACATATTTATTTTAATGGATCACACATTTTTTCAAAATGGGTAAATATGGGTTGATCTATTTTAAGAGATCATACAAACATAGTCAAAATTGATAAAATATGGATACCCATATAGACCTATGGATCCCCCACTCATAAAAAAAAAAAATTAGTTGCACTAAAAAAAATTTTGTGTTCGTGATTTGTTTATTTTTCTTAAAAAATATTAGGGGCGGGAGAGTGCTAAGTGAATGGGGGGGGGGGGGGTTAGAGGTTTGCATCAGTCGGTTTGATTCGATTTTCTGTCTTATGAATTTGATTTCTTGGTTTTTGATTTTCAAATATGTTAAACCAATAAGATATTTTTTATCGATTTTTGGTTAATCAATTTTTTGTCCTTAACCGTTCAATTTTTTATTTATCAGTTTTGTATCCTTAACGATTCAATTTATCAATCGATTTGGTTTTTGCACACCCTTATGGGGGGTAGGATGGAAATATGGATGGGGGGAGGGGCTAGTATGGAAGTGGGGAGGTGGGACAAATTTTTTTTATTGAAAAGAATAATATTTCAAAATTTAAATTTAAATTTTGGTATTGAAGTAAAAATAATTTAGATGAGGGTTGGAGGTGGGGTTAGAGTGGGTGGGTGATAGGGTATTGAAGTAGAAAAAATTAAAAACAAATTATAAAAAAAAAATTCAAAAATAATTATTGGGAGTATGGTTAGGGTGGTAGGGGTTGAACATTAGCAATCAAGCTTTGATTTAATTTTCTGGCTTTAAGAGATTAAAGTGGGTTCGAACCATTTTTACCCAAATCATATTTGACCAAATCCATATTTACCCATATTTTATATGGATGGATTATGATTCAATCTATTTTTTCTCAATCCATATTTAATCCATCCAAATCAAATTCAATCTACCCATTTGCCACCTCTAGATTCAATCCCCTTACCCCTCTTGATTTACTGTCTTTGCCAACTAATGATTTTTCTAATCTTGATGGTAAAAATAAGGATGGCATGATGAAGAAGATTCATGAACAAACAAGATTTGCAATTTAAAAGAAAAATAAGGAAGTTGCATTGAAGGAATAAATGAAGAAAATATGTTATGTTTAAACTTGGGGACTTGGTTTGGGTGCATATGAGAAAGGAAAGATTTCCTTCCAAAAGAAAGACCAAGCTAGATCCTATAGGAAGTGTTCCATATAGATTCCTCGAAAAAGATTGGAGAAAATGCTTATAAACTTGATCTTCTTGGTGAGTTTTAAATTAGAGCTACTTTTAATGTTTCTGATCTTTTCCATTTTTATGAAGACTTGAATTCGAGGACAAATTCTTTTGAAGAAGAGCGGAATGATAAAAACATATGAAATTCTACTCCATTGAAGGACAAGGATGAAAAATAGTAAGCTTTAGAAGATCAAAGGAGGCCCATAACAAGATCTCTAACCAAGGAGTTTAACGATAACCTCAATAGGCTTCAATTACAGATCCCAAGGCGTCTTATTAAGGAAGAAGAGCTAAATCCAAAGAGGATGAATTGTAAAAATGCTACAACTATTTTGTGTCCCAAATTCAAGTTCAAGAGGGAAAAATTTAGGGTTAAATTTTGTACAAATAAGTCCAAGAATCAGCCACAACAAAGGTTGCTTTCTGCCCAAGTTTGGAGAGAAGACTAGTCAAACTTTTCAAGATTGTCAAGATTCTTTTTCTAGTTGAGTTTTACCTTGTTTTCTTATTTATATCTAGGTTATTAATGTTTTACTTGTTCTATTTATGGTCTCCCTATTATCATTTTATGCTTTCCTAGAACTACTAGATTTATGCCTAGTTATGATTTCTTTATTTCCTTTCCAGAGTAGGATTTACCTTGTAATTTTATTTCTAGGTTTTGACTACTCCTTTAGCTTAATCCTTAGAGTCTAGGATGTCCAAGTACCTTATCTTATATATAAGAGTCCTCTTTTCATTCATTAAGGACAATTAAATTGATATTAATAATATTTGAGAGAGTTCTTTTGAACCTTTGTGAATTGTTCTTTGAGAATTTATCTTTAAACATTTACTAGTTCATAGTTTGAGGTATAAAGTATTTTTTTCTGGTGATATCTTTGATTTCTTTTTGGTATTCTTTAGAAGGTGATTAGTTTACATACTAATTATTGTCATTAGTTACTTATAAAGCGGTAAGATCTGAATCAATCATTTTGATTCATTTTCTCAAGGAAAGGCATTAGATTTCTTCCCTGAATCTTTACGTTGTTACTTGGATCTTATCAAGGCCTTAGAATATCAAATCCTTTAAAATTGTTGGATCTTTCCTTTGAATTTTCCCTATCTTTAATTAGTTTTTCTATTTTTTTTGTTGTTGATTCCATATTCTAGTAATCACTCTATATTAGTGTTCTTTCTAACCCCAAATCTATCAAGTGGTATCAGAGCAATTCTATCAAGATTTTGTTCTTGGTAAATCTTAGGATTTCTTGAATATCAAGAGCAAGATTAAAAAAAGTGAAAAAATAAAAAAAAGGTAAAAAAATAGATAACTTGCTTTTAAAGATATTTGTTTACTTACCCTCAAATTCTTGCATTTGTTGTTTCCAAACAAAAAGGAATTTAGAAGAGAGAAGTCTAAGCCTTTGAGGATAAAAGAATTTATATATATATATATATATATATAATTCTAAGTAAGTTCCTTTTTATTCTTGTTTTGTTTCAATTAAATCCTACTTGTTCTGAGAGTATTTCTTTACTTTCTTTGTGCTCCAAAAATCTATAATTTTTACTAAGAACTTAATACTTGTTTGGGTTTAATTATAAATCTACAAAGTACTCTAGTTCAAAGGGTAGTTGAGGGGAAAAAGACAAGTGTGGGTAAGTCTAAAAGAGGGTAAAAGTCATATTAAGAGTGTGATACTTGATAATTTTTTTAGATGTCTAATTCAGGTGGTGATGAGTAAAGGAATCGTTTAGAAGTCGAGATCAAAACAAGGAACAACTTTACCCTTCAAGATTTCCACCAACAAATCGAGAGATGGAACCTTTAATTTCAAGAAATGAGGAACATGATTACCGAGCAGAATGAGACTATAGCTATAATTAGGAGGGAGAATAATGTTACACCACTGTAAAACCCCGTATTTTCCAAGTGTTAGTACTATTTATATGACACTTCATGTAGCCTTGCGATATAGGTGGTGGACTAAGGTGTCATATGAATGGGGGTAATTTGAATTGGGTCAGAGGTGATGCAATGTACCACATGTTTCAGTGGTGCGAGTCCAAGTTAAGCTCGATGATAGCATTTAAATTCGGAATAACAAGGTGCTATTTGAGTTGAAGTTTAAAGTGAGATATTAAGATACAACACGGGGGATCAAGGATTGGGAAATTGGAGTAAAATTTATGAGTTTCTTGCTTGATTAAATTAAGCTAGTAGGTGACTAGTAGGTGCATCACCTACTTGGACTTCTTGACCAACTTAATGAGAGCTCTAGTTGGATTACCTATATAAGCTAAGTACCTTAATAAGGGAAAGTAGGTGCATCACCTAGTTTGACCCTTGAGCAGCTTAGAAAATAGCTAAGTAGGTACATCACCTACTTAGCAATTTGTGCCCAACAATGACCAGCCAAAGGACGGTGGAGTATACATATAATAAGGTCATATTTACTTCATCTTTCCTCTTCATTATTTACAAAGAATAATCAGATTTTTTCTCTCAAAGCTAGCAACCACCTCAAAATACTCCTAGAGTCCTTGGAGAAATACTCCTTCTTTCCAGCCAAGGTAAGTAGAAATATTATGAGTCTAAGTTTGTTCTTATATAAAATATTACTCTTGCATGATGCATATGCTAGAATATGGGGGCAGACCCTTCCCCAAGTTGACTGCC
>JBCEWC010018504.1:0-11928 GCA_038996855.1 Solanum aculeatissimum
GATAACAATTCAATAAAGGGATAAGGCATAAGTACCACTCCGAACTACACGCAAAATTGTAACGACCCACATAAATTGAACTATAGTACTATCCCCTCCCCCCCCCCCCCCCCCCCTCCCCCTCCCCTTGTTCCTCAAATTCAATTCTTTTGTATTTTTGTGGTCCTTTTATAATAAAGTGGAGCTAAAACTCGATTCAATTAATTGTGGTGATGTACATATACTGTCACCTATAAAAATATTTTTTAAAAAGAAATTCTTATTTTCTTTGCCTTGTATTTAAAATAAGACATAATTTCTTTATTTTTTTTTCTAAAAGTTTTTCATATAGACATTCCCCTGTATTAAATTTTTTCTCAAACACAACGTAATTTATATATTTTTCATTTTCTACTTCATTCATTGTTTTTTCTCTTCTTTTTTTCCTTTTGATTTTATTTATTCTTTTTATTTTCTTTTTTGTCTTTTTATTTGATTTTAAATTTAATTTTAAATGTATTGTATTTAAGATAAGTAAATTTTGATCTTATACAAAATAAAATAAAATTAAAATCTTAAAATCAAAATAGTTTTAAAAAATTATTATTAAAAAAAATATTTCAAAATACATGTAATTTTGAAAATAATTAAAAGTAAAAAATAATAAATTAATGAAAAATTAAAAAAAATTGAAGGAAAATAAATATTTAGAAATAAATAAATAAAAATAATTAAATATATATAAATTTTAATGTTAATAATTATGTGTAATTAGTAATTTTAAAATGTCCAATTAAAAAAGACAAATGTCAAATATTGATTAAATTTTCTCTTATTTTTTTTTACCTCTCACTTGCTTCTAAGAGATTGATCACTCTTTTTATGTCACATCAGCAAAAAAAAAAGCAAAAAAGTATAGAAAAGTGTTTTTAGGAGGGGAAGGGGTAATCCAACCCTAATTAAGTTTAGGTGTATGCTAGAATTTTGGGTATAGAAGTATAATTCATAAGAGTACTTGTGTCTTATCCCCTTAATAAGAGGACATTTACTTATGATAATTTTTTTTTTGGTGCAGGTTTGTTTGATGAAGAAGGATTTAGTGAAGATGAAATGGAATTATAAGAGAAGATATGGGGGAAAAAAAAGGCTTGTCCAAATCAAAGTATAAAAATTATGGAAAGAAAATTTACGACAATTCTATCAAAGAAGAAGTATTCTACAAAAAAGAAAAAAACAAGATCGATTTGTTACTTAAGGAAGGTCCAAAATCTATGGAGTATCAAGATATGATAGAAGTCTCAAGATCACAGAAGTATCAATATTTGGAGTAATCAAAAAGTCCAATTTCAAGAGGAGGATGTGACTATATTCAAATTAATATAAGGGGTATTGGATTAGCTTAAAAAAAAGTGTTTAAAAGCCAAAACACACACAAAAAAAATAGCCAATTCAAACGTCCACTAAATCAAAATTCAAGGTAAAATGGTGAGGATCTTAAATTCTCTTGAATTGCTAAAAACAAGAGTTCATATTTGTACAAGTTTGAAGAAGAGTTCAGAGAAATTAATGAAAAGAATAATGGTTGTTTTGAAAAGAAATTTCCTATGGAAGGAAAAAGATGCTTAAGTTTGAAGTCTAATTTTGAATATACATACTATCACTACAAGTCGCATGGAAGTCAAGATATCTATTATATCTATAAATCTTGAGAAAACCATGCATTAATTGAGATTTATAATGAAGATTTGTTAACTACGTAAGGAAGATATTGAGTGAATATATATTGTAGGAAGAGATTTCAATTTCTCAAAATCAAGAAAGAAAGAAAAAAAGAGAGTTAAAATTATTGGCATCATATAAAGAAAATATCTTTGTTATTATAAATATATTATATTAATGTTGGTGTCAATAATTTGAAGTTGTAATTCTCATTATTATGAGTAATAATACACACACCTTAACTACTTCCTCATTGATCTCCCACACTCTATAATGTTCACCACGTTCTCAAAAGGTTAATGTCGTGTTTCTAGTCTTACATGTAACCCCCTGCATATTGAAAAGTCTGAAAAATGAAAAATTGTAAAATTTTAAGACTGGCAGGTTATATGAGCCAATCTATGGCTCGTGGATGGGACCACTGGTTGTAGAAAGGTCTCGTGAACCTGAGTTCAAAAAATTAAAAAAAAATTGACTTACTGAAATTCATTCCACGATAAATAGGATGGGTCGTACTCTTGTTTACGACTCGTGGACTAGATCGTGAAAGGAACCCTGAGGAATGAATTTTTTCTAAGTTTGGAAGTCAATCTACGAAGGGTATTACGACCCATAAGAGGGACCACAAACTGTAAATGATGTTTCGTGGCTTCAAGATGCAAATTTTAGTAGCTAAAATTTTGTGAAACGAGTTTCACGAGGGCCAACCACAACTCGTGGATAGGATTACAGCCCGTGAACAGGGCCTCGTGAATGGTTTCAACAATTTTAAATGAAGAGCTTTTCGGTCATTTTTAATTTGTTTAACTCCTAAACTACATCATTTTGGCCCTCCTAACTAACTTAACCTCCTCAAACCCTATAAATCCTATTCCTAATTCATTCTATCTGATTCACTCTCATAATTCTCTCAAAGGCTCTAAAAAGTTCTCTCTATTGAAGCTAGGGCTCCATCTTTGGATCAAGGATTTCAAGGTTATTTCACTACAATTGCTAAGGTTCTTCCTTTGAGGTATGTAGGGCTTCATTTATGGATTAGTTTCATCCATGGAGCGCAATACAAAATCACCTTTTTCTCAAAGTTTCATTGTGATTTCTCATAGGTTTTTATGATATGATTCCAAATATTTGAATTATGATTATTCTATGATTTTGACACCTATTTATGCATGAATTATGAAGAATTACATGATTTGTATCATTTCCAAGTGAAAGTATATGATGATTACGGCTTGATGAATTGATGTGGGTTCCTTTATGAATGATTCAAATTGATTTCAACTGAATGATTCCTCTATGATTATCATCTAATTACATGATTTTAACTCAATTTCTCATGAACCCACACATAGCCCTAATTTTCTATGACAAAGGTATGGTTTTCATGAATATAATTCTAAATATGAAAAATATATTTTAATGATGATGATGATGATGATGATAATGTTATAATGATGATAATGATATGATGATGAGGGTGACTTAAGATCCTAATGTTTATGCAATGATGATGATAAGATAGGGAGTAAACTCACACTATATGAAAGTTACATAGATTAACTATTCCTAAGATATGAGATATTTTCATGAAGCTATGAAAAATATTTTACAAGCTATGAAAGTATGATTTTTATTAAGTAAAAATTATGTTCAAAACTATGTATATGCATGATTATGTATTCCGTACGATATGACTTAACAACGAATGAGCTTGTGGGGGGGGGGGGGAGGAGGCTATCTCCAAGGGTCCTTATATAAATCCTCAAGTCTCATAACTACGTGCCCCCGTAGATTGATGATTATGTGCCTATAAGGCTAGCTAATGGATCCAATTAGCATTATGTTCATGTGATGTTGTGCCAGGGTTAAGCCTAAAGGGTGGGATCTTTTATGTTCATGTGATTCTCACCGTGCTAGGGTAGAACCTATAGGGTGAGGATCGAGTCAAACTTGGCAAATTAGACTCCTCTTTCATTCGGTGTAGAGGGAACATCAGGATTCCATGTAACAGTCCACATGGTCTTATTCTTGGTTATGGTCTTATTCTCACATATGTATGCTAGGATTATGAAAGGTTTTTTATGATCCTTCTTCTTATGGTTTTAAACATGCATTAATCATTCATACTGTGTCCTTATTCTATTGATTATGATTATGTATACTGATATTATGGTGTGATGTTTCTTAATGCATGACATACCAACATACTTAGTACATTTCACGTACTAACATATTTTCTTTTCCTATATGATCTAACCATGCAGGGATGAATGCCGAGGTTATTCTTCCATTTTGTGGCTAGATTCAGAGTTGAGCTTTGAAGACTTGTTGGTGAGTTCCCATGCTTCGGGAACAAACTCTTTCATATGATGTTTTCCCTTATCTTGAGACTTTATGACTTTTCTTTTTATGTATATCTCGAGGGTGAGCTAGTAAGCTATGTTCTAGTCCCCTCCAATATCATTATGTAGAGGAATGTACTGGACCTAATGTTGATGTAATTCCTTTAAGGGAAACATTTGACCCATTATGATGTTATATTCCACTTTCTACTCTCTTGTGGTTTGCTTATTTTACTTTATATTTTCTTATGATATGAACAAGAGGCTTGGATGGGGCGCCTTTGAGTGTCACATTCACCGTTCCATGGCTAGACCCTAAGTTTGGATCATAACAAACTTGCTATCAGAGAATAAAGTTTGAAAGAATCCTAGGGAGTCCAATGTGCCGCATCTAGTAGAGTCTTATTCATAGGTGTGAAGCACGCCACATCCATAGCTAGAGTCTATGAGACATTTAGAAAATATTAACTTTTTTTGTGATCTATGGCATGCCTTTAAGACTCTCATTCCCTAACGTTTGTCCTTTGATATTTTCAAAAAATACCTCTATGATGTGCTTTATTATTTAAGGGAGTTGATGCTCATGAGGACCAAGTTCTTTCGACTCCTAAAGTTCCTCAAGGCCCTCAAGTTGACCAAGTTACGAATGATGAGTTTAGGGTCGCTATACTATGTTGGCTCAAGTTATTGCTTCTCCAAAGACTCCTACCCCGACTTCTAGGACAAGATATTTTACTAGGGTGAATCTCCCAAAGTTTCATAATTCCAAGGTGGATGAGGATCCATAAGATTTCATTGATAAAGTCCCAAGGAGAAGGCCGAATTGGCGGCTTATCAACTTAAGGGATTTGCTTAAGTTTGGTTCACACAATGAAAATCTGAGAGAGTTGAACAACGGTCTATTGATTGGGAGATATTTAAGGTCGTTTTCCTTGATCATTTCTTTGTACTTGAACTAAGGAAAGCTAAAGTGATGGAGTTCATAAATTTGAGGCAAGGTGGTATGAGTGTGAGAGAATATGTTCTCAAGTTTACAAAGTTGTCCAAGTTCGCTCCTTCTTTGATGACCAACTCTATGGCCCGCATGAACAAGTTCACCTTGGGTGTGTCTGACTTGGTGAAGATGGAGTGTAAGGTCATAATGGTCATAAAGGACATGGATATTTCTAGGCTCATGACATATTTCGAACAAGTAAAGGGTGAGAAACTTCAAAAGATGAGGATGAGGGAGTAAAAAAAGGTTTGTTCGGTTTTTTCATGCTAAGTCCGATGGTGGTCATTTATAACAAGGTCGAGGGATGTCTAAAGGTTTTTCTCAAAGGCTTGAGAAAGAAAGGGTGTTTAACCTTAAGGATCAAGGTGAGGTTGTGAAGGGTCGTGCTATTCCTCCTAGGTGTCCAAAGTGTGGGACGAATCATGTTGGTGAATGCTTGAGAGGCTCCGGTGCATGTTTTGGTTGTGGAAATATGGGGCACAAGATTGTCGAGTGTCCTAATGTTGCTAAAAATATAGAGATGGACGTCCTCAAGGCCAAGTAGCTCAAAGAGGGCAAGTACAATATGGTTCCCAAGCTTAAGGAAGTAAAGGTTCTTAAGCTCAATGAGGTGGTCCACATGGTAATTGGTTTAATGCCTTGAATGCTAAGCAAAAGGTTGAGGAGTCTCTCGATGTGGTTACAAGTATGTTACGAGTCTTTGATCATAATGTGTATGTTTTACTTGACCCTGGTGCTAATATGTCTTTTGTTACTCCTTACCTTGCGATAAAGTTTGATCTGTCTTCAGAAGTCTTGTTAGAACCTTATTCGGTCTATACTCTAATTGGTGAGTCAATCCTAGCTAAGAAAGTTTGTGGAAATTGTCTGTGTTGGTCTTGTATAAAGTCATTTCATGTGATCTTGTTGAACTTGATATGAATAATTTTGATGTTATTCTTGGTATAGATTGGTTGTATGCATCTTATGCTTCTATTGATTGTAGAACCCATAGAGTCACATTCCAAGTTCCTAATTAGGCTATCCTTGAATGGAGGGGAACAAATTTAGTGTTTAAGGGAAAGTTTGTTATTTATGTAAAGGCTATAAAAATGATTTTTAAAGGTTGCATATACCATGATGTCCAAGTCATGGATGTTGAGAATAATGTTCCCACTCTTGATTCGGTTCCTATAGTTAATGAATTTTCCAATGTCTTTCCCGATGATTTTCTTGATATTCCTCCCGTAAGGGAAATTGAATTTTCCATTGATCTTTTACCCGACACCTAATATATTTCTATACCTCCATATCGTATGGCCCTAGCAGAGTTTAAAGAACTGAAGGAACAATTAAAAGCCTTGCTTGATAAAGGGTTCATAAGGCCTAGTGTGTCTCCATGGGGTGCTTCTGTATTATTTGTAAGGAAAAAGAATTGTTCACTTCGGATGTGTGTGAATTATCGACAATTGAACAAATTGACTATTAAAAACAAGTATCCACTTTCGAGAATTGATGATCTATTTCATCAAATGCAAGGTGCAAGTTACTTTTCTAAGATTGACCTTCGATCTGGATATCACCAATTGAGAGTGAAGGAGGATGACATTCCTAAGACAATATTTAGAACTCAGTATGGTAATTTTGAATTCTTGGTTATGTCATTTGGACTAACAAATGCTTCTGCCGCTTTCATGGATATGATGAATAGAATCTTCAAATCGTATTTGTATATGTTTACGGTTGTGTTCATAGATAATATATTGGTCTATTCACAAGATGTAAAGGATCATGATGATCATTTAAGGATTATGTTGCAAATATTGAGAGATAAGCAACTCTTAGCCAAGTGTAGCAAGTGTGAGTTTTGGCTATGGTAGGTGGATTTTCTTGACCATATTATTTCGAGTGATAGTATTAGAGTTGATCCAAATAAGACGAAGGAGATGAAGAATTGACCTAGACTGTTGTCTCCATATGATATTAGGAGCTTTTTGGGTTTGGTCAGATATTATAGAAGATTTGTTGAGGGTTTTCTTCTAATGCCTCTCCTTTGACTAAGTTGACCCAAAAGGAGGTAAAATTTCAATGGTCCGATGAGTGTGAGAAAAGTTTCCAAATGTTGAAAGATCGTCTTACTTCGTCTCCTATTTTGACATTGCCCAAAGATTCAGTTGGTTTTGTTGTGTATTGTGATGCTTCACATATAGGCTTGGGTTGTGTATTGATGCATCATGGAATAGCCATTGCCTTTGCCTCAAGGCAATTTAAAGTGCATGAAAGAAATTATCTAACTCATGATCTTGAATTATTGGTCATTGTATTTGCATTAAGGATTTGGAAATATTATTTCTATGAGATGCATGTTGATATGTTCACTGACTATAAGAGTTTGCAATATGTATTTAGCCAAAGGGATTTGAATCTAAGGTAAATGAGGTGGTTGAAGCTTCTAAAGGATTACGACATGAGTATGATGTATCACCTCGACAAGGTTAATATTGTGGATGATGCCTTGAGTAGAGTGTCTATTTGCAACATTGCACATATTGAGGATAGAAAAAATGAGTTGGTTAAAGAAGTGCACCATTTGGCTTGTTTGAGTGTGAGGTTGAATGTCTTGAATAATGGTAGTGTATTGGTGCAAAATGGGACAAAATTGTCTTTTATAGCGGAAGTTATAGCAAAAGAAGACATGAATCCTACTTTGGTTGAGTTGATGAAATTAGTAGTTGATAAGAAGGTTGAGGTCTTCTCACAAGGGGGAGATGGAGTACTTCGTTACCAAGGGCAGTTATGTGTTCCTAATGTAGATGGCCGAATGAAAAAGATACTTGATGAAGCTCATAATTCTAAGTATTCTATTCATCTGAGATGCACCAAAATGTATAGAGATTTGAGAGAAGTGTATTGGTGGAATGATATGAAGAAAGACATAGCAAGAAGTGTGATGGGGTGTGCAAATTGTCAACAAGTGAAGGTGAAACACCAAAGACCGGGTAGTTTGGCTCAAGATATTGAAAAACCTACATGGAAATGGGAAGAAGTGAATATGAAGTTCATTACGAGTTTATCAAAGACTAGGAAGAGATTTGACTCAATATGGGTGGTTGTTGATAGAATGACGAAAACAACTCACTTTTTGCCAGTAAAGACTTCTTATGGTGCCAAAGGTTATGCTAAGTTTTACATTCAAGAATTTGTAAGGTTGCATGGAGTGTCGTTGTCCATAATATTGGATCGTGGTGCTCAATTTACTTCTCATTTTTGGAGATCTTTCCAAAAAGTCCTTGGTACAAAGGTGAAGCTAAGTACCGTATTTCATCCTCAAATGGATGGACAAGCCGAAAGGATAATCCAAATGTTGAAAGATGTGTTGAGGGCTTGTTTGGTGGATTTCAAAGGTGGTTGGAATGTTCACTTACCTCTTATTGAAATTTTCTACAACAATAGTTTTCACACGAGTATTGAGATAATGCCATTTGAAACTTTGTATGGTAGATGGTGTAGGTCCCCAGTGGGGTGGTTTGAAGTTGGGGAGATGTCCTTCATTAGACCAGATTTTGTGCTTGATGCTATGGAGAAAGTGAAAGTCATAAGGGAAAGGTTAAAAGCTGATCAAAGTCATCAAAAGTCATATATCGATGTTAGAAAAAGAGATCTGGAACTTGAGGAAGGTGATTGGGTGTATTTGAGGATTTCATCTATGATAGGTGTAATGCATTTTGGTAAAATGGGCAAATTGAGTCTTAGGTATGTGGGCCCTTATGAGATTGTGAAAAGAATTCATATGCGCTAGATTTTCCTATGGAGTTAGCTATGGTTCATCCAATGTTTCATGTGTCGATGTTAAAAAAATGCATAAGAGATCCTAATTCTATTATTCTATTGAAGGATGTGACCATTGAGGAGGGTTTGCCCTATGAAGAAGTACCAGTTGAGGTTTGGACGGGCAAGTAAAGAGATTAAGAAATAAGAAAATTGCATCCGTCAAAGTGTTATGGAGAAACCAACAAGTTGAGAGTGGAACTTGGGATGCCGTGGTGGACATGATGAAATGATATCCTTACCTCTTTCCTTCTATTCAAGCCTAAGGTACCTAATATGATCTACTCTTTCAAAATTCTGACAAATACGCCTTTCTTGTCATATTGCATGCATTGATGTATTGCAAAAATATGGCACTTTTAATGGTTTAAACTTAGAATTTTGTGTGTTCTCTAAGATATGTTAGTAGAGCTGATGTGTTTTTTGTTAGTTTTATAGGATTACATGATTCAGGAAGTTTTTGTGAACATTGCAGGATTTATTAGCTTTTTGGCGATGTAAGAGACAACTAAGGGGTCGTGGTTTAATCCACGAGATGTAGGTGGAGGTTCGTAGTCCTGATCCAGTGTTGGTCATATATTTTTAAGTTGAAATCACGATTAATAGGATATGCCATGGTTTATTCCATGACCCGTAGACTTGTTCGTGGAGAAAAGGCCCATAGTTTTGAAGGCTTTTGAAAGTTAACAGGACGGAGGAGTCTATGGCTCGTAGTCCAAATTACGAGCAGTAGAAGGTGTCTCCTACATGAAAGGAAGTGTTCACAGGAGCAGTCTATGAAACCCCATCCACGAGCTGCCAATTGAGTCATGACCTGTACATTGACTCGTGAATGATCCCGAATACAATTTTCCTAATCAATTTAGGATTTGGTTTTCTTTTCATTTCAATAGGGTTTTTAGTTATTTTTGAACTTACATAACATTAGAACATATATTGTTACTTTATTTTGAGTAGGTCTTGGACACTTTGAGTTGATACTTTTTGTGCTTATCTTTGGATCTTGATATCACGATTTATGCGAAGATTTTAGATTTTATATTTTTAATTTATTATTGTAAGTGTTTAATTATGCAAGAATATAACATGATTTCTTCATCTACAATGAGCATGAGTAGCTAAATCCATAACTAGGGTTGTGAGAACTGTACTAATTTAAAATTTATTAAATATAAATTTTAAAATGATTCGGATTATATTAAATTAATGAATATATTAGTCCAAATAAATATTATCGATTAATATGATTGAGTTAATCGTTTAAGTCCAATAAATATGGATTTAATTAAAATCCATCTTAATTGATTTGGGCTACAATAAAAGAGTCCAAATTGATAAGCCCAATATTATTTCATCCAAGAGGCCCATCTTGGCGCCACATGTCAAATGATGTGGCACGCCAAGTTCAACAAAGAAATGTCCATCTTGGCGCCATGTGTCAAATGATGTGGCACGCCAAGTCAAACAAAGAAGTTTCCATCTTGGCGCCACATGTCAAATGATGTGGTACACCAAGTCAAACAAAGAAACCAATAAGATCATGTCATGTGGAAAAATGACAAGCCCATTTCATTAAAGCCCAATATATCATATCACTTAAATTTGATTGGCTGAAGGGAAGTTTTTCCTATTATAATTCTTCTATTCTACAACTATAAATAGGGGTCTTCATAATCAAAAGGAGAGGAAGAATTCTAACAAGAAGCTAGAGAGAGCTCGTGGATCAAATTCCACAAATTTCTCTACAAGGTTAAGAATTCAAACATTCAAGTTCAAAAACAAGCTTAAAAGCTCTTGAACTCAAGATCAAACTCAAGAGAAAATTCAAGTTTCAAGTACAAGATCAAGAATAAATTCAAATTTTGAGATCGAGTTCAAGAACAAATTTTAGATTCAAGATCAAGCTCAAGAGCACTTGAATTAATACTTGAAAAGGTGAATCAGAGGATTTATAGAGATTGTAACACTCACATATTAAAATCAAATACTACAACTTATTGCGATATTTTCATTCTTGATTATTATTTTCTTGACATGGATTTTATCATCTACAAACTGCACGCCCAGTGGGACAATCTCTATCTCTCATCTTAACTTTTCAAGTTTCAAAGAACATTTGAATGGCTTCCAAGAAGATCAACTCCAAATCGACTTTCTCCAAGGCTGATGACTTCCAGTTCTCTACTGAAGTGGAGGAAATTCTTGGTGTTACCTTTGGGAGTTTTGAAGCTATTACGAGGAGCAAGGCTACCATGCTAGGACAACAAACACTTCATGTTTCATCCACATCAATTCCTATTATTGGGTCTTCAACTATGAAAGGAGTAAGGTCCTCCACAAATGTTGTGAATGAAGGAAGTAGTATTACTGAAAAGATTGAAAGGACTTTAGATTCACTTGAGCTTCCTGGCTCTAAGAATTCTATGGCAAAGAAAGGATCGTGTGATGTGAGCCCTTCGAAGATTGGCTTATGCAAAAGTTCATGTTACTCCTCGACATCACCAATGGTCATGCAAACAATGGTAACTGATGCTTCATCTACGGAGGAGCAACATATGAATTTGGCAAAGATGATTGAAGGATTGACCAAGCATGTGCAAAGTCAAGAATATCGCATAGATAAGTTGATGGATAGGGTGGATGGTTTACTAGATGGAGAATCTATCCATGCAACTATAAATGGAATTGAAGTTCAAGAGACCGAAAATCCTGCGAAGCAAGCATCACCTATCAAGGAGATGCTAGTCTTGTAACAACCCAAACATTTTTGAAATCTACTTATGGTTAGCATTATATGATGTACTAAAAGACATGGTTGAGTTTTGGTAGCCACGGGTTGAGTTTAAGTGGCCAAATGAAAATTGGGCTAGAAAGTGGCCTAGAGGGATAGTTTTGACAGTCAACTACAAATAGTCATAACATTTGATGTTGACTGAACCATGTGCGATACCACCTATAATATTGAAGCTATTTGAGTTAGCTTTGCAAAAAAAGTGGTTTCACTCGATTTGGATATCGGATGAGGGAGATATGGCCCAAACAGTGAGACTGTCTAAACTTCAGAAGCCATTGGAGATAGGCTCAGAA
>JBCEWC010018505.1:0-11928 GCA_038996855.1 Solanum aculeatissimum
AGGCTTAGTACCGAGGGATTGGAGTCGGGGTGGACTAGCTCCAAGGGTCCATACTCCTTTCCGTCAAACCATGTGCCCACATGGGATATCTCCCTAGATTGAGATTGACTTGTTATGTGTCCCCTTGTTGAAGGGTTGACTAGGGATCTACCTGGCAAGTAGTCCGGATCCAAGTAGTAGCTCACTTGGGTCTCCTCCGGTATTGGTTGAGGCAACATCCCAGCTATGATATGATCTTAGGTTGCATCTCATGCATCATGGCATGGTATATTGTTATGATATACTCGTCTTTTGGCAAAGTGCATTCCTTTCGTATAACTTGTCCCCTTGTCATCTCGTTGGTTATACTATATTGTCATATGCATTGCATGCCCACATACTTAGTACATATTTTGTACTAACCCATACTTTCATCTACATGTTCTAACCATGTAGGGACCGTTGACGACTTCTATCTTCCGGCGGACGACGAGTGACATCCTTGGAGTTATTAGCTTGTGGTGAGCCCTTTTGTTCAGGGGAAATAACTACCTTCTACCTTTCTTGTATTTGTTTATTTTCTTGTTTCATGTATTGAGGGTAAGCCCCAACTATGTCGAGGCCCTGCTCTTTCTTATGTAGAGGCTATGTTGGATACACTAAACTCTTGCACGTTGTATTATGCTTTATTGGAATATTATGACTATTGGGATTTATTTATGGAAGGGATTTACTGCCTTACCTTTCCAAAGTTTCAACCTAAAACAAGAAAATTAAACTACCTACAAGTCCAAAAAGCAAAAACTAAAAAAATACAAGAATTACAGCAAATATCTTGGGTTGCCTTCCAAGTAGCACCTGATTTAGTGTCGTGGTACAACTTGGACAACTTGTTTACTCATACTTCATCAAGTGCCCACACTTCCATGTTTAGCTCATCTGGTTTCTTCATCGACTGACAGATATTGAAGACAACCTCTTTATCATTCAACTTAAACTTGAGTTGATCTAATTCCATGTCCACTAGGGCTCGCCCAGTGGCTAGGAAGGGTCTTCCTAAGATGATTGGGATATCAAAGTCGACTTCACAGTCCAAGATGACAAAGTCTGCAAGGAATATGAATTTCTCCACTTTGACTAGTATATCGTACAGTATCCCCATAGGCTTCCTTATTGTCCTGTCAGCCATCAACAGCCACATGCTTGTTGGAGTAGGGGATCCCAAGCCCAACTTCTTAAATGCTACAAGAGGCATTAAATTGATACTAGCACCTAAACCACATAACGCCTACAAAAATTGGGTAGCTTCAATAGTGCAGGGTATTGTGAATGCTCCGAGATCCTTTTTCTTTCGGACCAAGGACCGTGTCGCAATAGCACTGCAATGCTGTAGATATTGGGACAACTCTTGGCTCACCGTTCTCTTTATGGTCACAAGGTACTTCATGAACTTGGCATACCTGGGCATCCTCTCTTATGCCTTAATAAGGGAAATGTTGATAGTGAGCTACCTCAACATGGAGATGAAATGTTAGAACTTACCATCCTCCTCTTTTTTCTTGAGTCTCTAAGGGAATAGTGGTGGAGGCCTAGGTATGGGCTTCAACTTCTTCTGCATCACTACCTCATCGCTCACCCAATACTTAACACTAGAATTCTCGATCTCTGTAACTTTGTTGTCTGCTATCTCCTCAGGAACCTCAACATTATCAACTAGCATTAGTGGGTCTATCGTTTGCTTGCCACTCTGTGTAGTCACTGCCATGCACTATCCATCATTCTTTGGATTCTACACTGTGTTGTTTGGCAATGTACCCTTTTGGCACTGGTTCAACTATGTATACATCTAACCAAACTATTGCTCCAGATGCTTGATAGAAACAAAATGAGACTCATTCTTCTTATTTATTCTTGAGATATCGGCTCTCATCACTTTCAAGGTCTCATCCTTGGCGTCAGCCTTCTTCAATAGCTTATCAAACATCTTCTCAATGCTCGAACTGCCAGCCCCAGAATCATGATTATGTGGTGGCACATAAGGACCATTTCTATACCCATCTCTGTAACCCCAATCCTTATCTTTGTCTTGGCCCATGTTTCTGTCATAATAGCCTCCTCGATTGTTATCCATGAAAGCATTGTCCCTGTTAAAGTTTTGATCTTGGTTACCTTGACCATTGCACCAATAGTCCTGGTTAGACCCTAAGGTGTTGGCCCAGAAACCCCCCATCTTATCAATCATAAAGCAAAAATTCTCCTCATAGTATGGCTCCTCATACATGGGTGCACGCAGTGGCTAGTTACTCACTCATTAACTCTCTCTTGAGTTTGCTTCATTAGCAAACCCACATTGGTACTGATCTGAGCTAGCTCCTACATCATATCTTCATTAATCCTAGCTTGCTCTTGATTAGTAGTTATTGAAAAAGAGCTTTTCGTAATGGATTTGTTTCTTGAACCCCATGCACCGTATGCACGATTCGTCTTCACCACCTTCTCCAATCGTTTAGTTACAACTAGAAAAGTGCAATAAAAAAATGAGCCTTCTGATATGGTGTCAGCCATATATTTACCATTATCATCTACGACCCGATAGAATATTTCTACCAATGCATCATCAACGACCTTGTAGTCAAAACACTCCTCAAGAACTTAGTAAACCTTTCCCATGTAGTGTTCATAAAATCTCCAGGCAATTGCTCGAAGTTATTGATCTGATCCTTCAGCTTCTTCGACCTAGGAAAGAACCTCTCAAAAAAGGTTTTTCACATTTTAGCCCAAGTCATGATAGAACCTTGTGGAAGTTTAGATAGCCATACCATCGCTTCTGCCATAAGAGACAATGGAAAGATACGGAGCCCAACAACATTCATGGATAGATTTTGTCCCTATCACACTCTTACAGACAAAGATAACACTGTGTAGATAGTTGTGTGGATCCTTTGATGGTAGGCCCATAAACAACCCTCTATTTTGTAGTATGTGCAACATACCACTCGACACCACGAACTTAGTATCCTTCGTTAAAGGAGGTAACACAATCACTCCGGTGACATCCACCGCAATAGGGTTAAGCCTGTTTTGATTCCATTGATGAGTAGGCCCGCGGTGGTGGATTCACATCCTCCAGTGGTGGTAGTTCATCATTGTTCAGATTGGCCACTAGATTAGCGGCATTGTTTGCATTGTCCTGGGAAATTCTTCGAAGTGTTTTCTGGATCTCTAGGTCAAATGGAGTCATGAGAGTACCTCGACTGCGAATGTTAGGCATACACTACACCTGTATGCTTCAAGAAAGCAAAAACAACAAAAAATATAAATCAAGAAAAATAAGAATTAATTGCCAAATCACCCTAATTAAACAAGTCTAAAGTCGTATTCTCCAGCAACAACACCAAAATTTTGATTGTCACCCAAACTACACCTCCAATTAGAGGATAAGCTGTCACTGTCAAAATATAGTGCCTAACAAAGATTAGGGTTGAATCCTACAGGGAATATAGTTAAACCTGGAGCAATTATGGGCAATCAAAACAAGTTAATCTACTTATCTCGTGAAGGGGGGGTTGTAAACTGCAAAAATCAAACCTAAATTAGAGCAATTGATCAAGTGCAAGTGTTGTGAAATCAATGGAAGAAGTAACTAGGGTATTGTGTTTCCCATGGTTCCCTAACTCAGTAAATCTAGATAATCATAATCTTGTTTAGTATGTATCATGAAAAACGATAAGTTAAGTTCATCTAACCCTTTGATCCAGGCAAGAGGTAAATTTCACTATGTGATTTGATCCATCCTCGCAGTGTGACATTACTAACCCTTACCTTTGGTTCTAGTACAACCATTTTGTGATCAGTTCAGGTTGATTAGATAAGAGAGATCACATTGAATCCTGTTAATTACCCCATTTTCCCATTCATTACCACCTTGATCTAGTAGATAAGAATTTGGGCAAGTTCTAACATTGGCCACCATTAAAACGCATTCATATCGAAGGGCATAATTAATACATACATGCACACTTTCTAAGAAGTATAGATTTTACTTCGTTAGTTCTTCATGGTCCTCACAATCCTAGTTGTGGATTTAGTTATGCATGATCATTGTAGATGAGGAAATCATGTTATAAAATAGCATAATTAAATACTTACAATGATGAATTAAAGAACAAACAATCTGAATCTTCACAAGATATCACAATGTTATAGATAAAAAATAATCACAAGTTTTGGTGTTCTCTATGTTCTCTCATGTCACATGTGTGTCTCTCTTTTGTCATTGTATCATTAAAAAACCTGAAAAAAACTATTTATAGTAAGTAAATTACAAATCCAAAACAAAAATAGGAAAACAAGATTTAGCAACTCAAATGGATAGGGTTACGGGCCGTATGTGAAACCACAACCCATACTTGGGCTTCATACTCTATAATCCCTATAAATTGTTGCCAACCTCCAAGACCTTTCTACGGGTCGTATTATGACTTATGACCCGTAAGGGGTTTCATCTGTTAACTTTACAGAAATTGTTCAAAATGTTGATCCTCCAGGCACAATCTTATCTATGACCCATCATCAGACCTACGATTCGTAAGTGACTTCATTTGATAATACTTCAGTATTTAGCATGTTTTCTGATCTTAAACCTACGAAACCATATACAACCCATGAAAAATTTTGTGGTTCATCTGATAACTCATGGATGTAACTTCTGAAACTTGGCCCTTCACTAGATCTGACTCACAAAACCAACCTATGGCTTGTGGAGTGAACCACGGGTCGTAGAGTTCTTGGTAGAGAACCAAGAACTTCAATTCTACAGAACTTTGCCAAAATCATACCAAATCCTATAATAATGCAAACTCAACATAAAAACACATCAGATCTACTAACATCGCATTGAGAACACACAAAATTCTAAGTTTTAAGCATCAAAAGTGATATATTTTGGTAGCACAGTAGAAACCCTAGCTCTTTCTCCTTTTTTCTTGCTCTCAAACTTCTTAAGTGTATAATGAGGAATAATACCCTTAGGGTACTGTTAAGGGGTCCAAAATAACTCCAAAACATCATCGATTTTAATTAAAAAGGGAAATAAAGCGCAAAAATACCTATCCTCAAAACTGTCGAATGAAACCATGAAACCATGAAACTCTATTTACGAGTCATGGCTCATTTTACGAGTTGTAAATGGCCATGCATAGATTGAGGTTTCTCAAGAATTGGGTTATTTAAAATTGAACTTGGGTTCTATTAACATCTTTTTACGGATCATAAATAGACTTACGAGTCGTAAGGACCCCTCGTAGACTCATCTGACAATTAGAAAAAAATTTAAAAGTTTTAATTTACGGGTGGTTTTTATGGGTTGTAAACTCATCTATGAGTTGTCTTGTTAGTTTGTAAGACTAAGAAGTCAATATTCTTGGACTTGAAACCACGAGTCACTTTCTACGGTTCAAAGAACACTTAGAATATTTTCTAAGTCGTAGGGATAACTACGAGACTTATCTACATACCGTATATCATTTTACAAGTCATAAATGACCCCTCGTGGTCACTCTCGATGATAAATTTTCAAGTCAGCTCTCAACTTTTCTGGGACTTTCAAGTCTATACTGAGTAGAAAATTTTAGGGGGTGTTATAATTGCATTACTCACATTCAAAGTACTAACGCATACTTTTTTGCAAACATTATATAATAATGTAGGGATTGACAAGCATGCTCCTACTTCTCATGGCTAGTACCAGATTCTTATTAAAGCTTGAAGTTGGTGATTCCTCATGATCCAAGGACGTGCTTATGATTTTACTTTTGTCTTGGCTATTCTTTTCTTCTAGTTCATTTTAGACAATAAGTTAGCTAGGTCTTGTCCTAGAAACTCATCTATGATTTAGAGGCTTTTCAAACATTACGTAAAAAAAGTTTGTATTGTCTTCTTAACTTACTATCCTATGTTGAAATTTTTAAACTTTCTCATTGATACTTGCGCACTCTTATGTTGTTTTTACTTACCTTATGTATACTTGATATGCTAAGAGGCTTGGTTGAGGTTTCCTCAAGAATCTTAATCGATGTGTTACGTCTAGGGTCTAGCTTGGATTGTAAACATATATGGTGAAAGATATGATCATTTGAAGTTGACTCTTATATGAACTCATGCAAAAACTTAGCCGATAAAAATGTTTCAAACATGGCTTGGTGTTTGAGGTTTTTTATGATCTTAAATCACATCCAATTCACCTCAAGTACTTAGGAATGGACCTCAACATATATTCACAACTTAGAAACCATTGGATCATCAAAATTTTATAAATTTTCATATCAAAATCCAATCAGCAAGAAAGCTTTCAACTTTACTTTGAACCAGAGGATTCTTATGACCTTAATTCATCTTAAATCTATTCTCACATTAGATTATTGACCTTAACTCATATGTGCAATTTAGAATTACCTAGTATGACTCTATACACATAAGAAGAATGATTCGGACCTTAGGTTAGAATTATTTTTGTATTACATTATATACATTCAGTTATAGTTAAGCCATTGATTAGGAAAACAAAACTCTCAAATAAAATTTTGTATGAGATGAGTTTATTTAACATATATCAGCTTGTACGTATCAAGCCTACAAGGTTTCTCCCATCACTATTGGTTTAAGATCACAAACTAAATAATTTTCATTTAAAATCTAAATATGCAATATTTGATTTAATTACTTCACCACACATAAAGATGGATCTTCAAATGAGGTTAATGGTAAATATTGTATTTTTTTAATATAAGGGAGAGATTATTAGCAATTGAAAATTACGTCTGGAAGGAATTATCTAGATTCTCGTTGAAAAAAGTTTTAAAACATATGAACTTAAAATTCAAGAAATAATTCATTTGCAAAATATTGCAAATCAATTGTCAGATGTATTTAGTGATCCTGTATTTTAATTAAGCTACAAATGGTCCAATAAATGATCTTTGAAGGACATAGTTTATGACACACCTAAAATTTGATAGACCAATCAATTTCAAACGTAAAACTTCCTAAGAAAGAAGAGGAGCGAATGACCAAGATGGTCATGATAATGAGTCAAGTTCTTTAAAAAAAGTGTCATGATATAACACTTCATAAAACTATGACAAAAATTCAAATATCTGGAAATGATGAAAAATAAAGAGAGACCAATAAGTTTGTCTTATTGGAACTAATATCAAATGATCGTCGATGGTTTCTTTGATATAATGTAGCACTCAACATTATAAATGACAATGAGGATTTTGATTTTAAATCATTCAAACTGTGTGGATAGATAAATAATTGGCGAAAGAAAATCTGAAATTCAAGTTTATTTTATTTAAGTTGATCATGGACTTATAATTCATATATAAAAGTATATTATCGGTTAGGTACAAATGAGTTGATTGTGCAATAAGTAAAAATGAAGATATAAAGTAAGACTTGTTGCTTGGAGCATAATGACTTTTGCAAGAATACTAACTTAATTGAATAGAGATGTATTCTCCTACAGTGAATGCAATGAAGCTTCTTTAAATCAAGTAATAAATGAAAAACTTGAATAGGTATATTGAATGACTGTTACGTCTAGATAGACCGCGAAGATTATATGAAAATTCTTGATGAAATTAAAAGGTTTTAAAGTAATTTCACTTAATCGTATCCCAATGATCACGAGATCACTTAATATAAAGAAAAATCAATTTCAATCTTTTATAGATGGTTAAAACATATCATGTCTTAGCACAATTATTGGTCTGCTTATTTATCCTGCTATTAATACTATCCATGAGATAATGTTTTTATTATAAAGATATAATTTTACTTTTATATGGAGATATTTGAGTAGTATCAAATAATGCTATAAATTTATTCTAACTAATTGTGTCAAGGTTTAATTTATTAATTATGGAAGTGAAAAAAGAATTATTTGATTTATATGAAGTTTGTGTAAAGAAATATAGCTGAAGAAAAGTATAATCGGGAACCTTCTGCTAGCCTAAAATCATTAACTACGATCGAAAGATTTAATTAAAGAAGGGGAAGCCAGAAAGGAGAAGGAATATTTTGGAAAGTAAAACTTGATTATGAAAGGAGGCTACTTGTATTGGATTCAATTTTGGTTGCTTACAAATGCCTAATGGTCATCCCTATTTATACTTGTGTAGGGATGCTTCTAGATATTACATCTACAAGAAATATCTAGATATTATCCTTTAAATATCTAGATTTTAACAAATAAAACTAGATTGTTCTACAAGTTACCACAAATATCTTTCACAAATATCTAATATAGACTATCTAGATTTTTCTCTTAAGTACAAATATCGAAGATATCATTTTACAAAATTCTAGAAAGTTTTACTAAATATCTAGGATTTTTTGTATCTCCAAAAAATCATCTTTATTTTTCAGACTCCCTCTTAAAGTGAGTTTTTTGGAGACTATCCCAATCTTATTGTGCAAGAACTCAAATGAAGCTTTAGAAAGTGACTTGGTGAAGATATCAACAACATTTTCCTGACTTCATACTTACATAGTATTTATAGTTCCATCAAGAACTTTTTCTCAGATGAGATGATGTTCCACCTCAATATGGTTAGTTTTTGCATGAAACACTAGATTATTTGTGAGCTTGATGGTACTTTTATTGTCTCCAAAAATTATAGTTGGCTTTGATATAGATAGATGGAAATCTTCAACAAGTCTTTGGAGCCATACACATTCTTGAATAGTAAGAGTTGTTGTTTTATATTCTGCCTCGTAGTTGATAGAGAGACAGAGTCTTATTTTTTGCTGTACCAAAAAATACTTGTTCCACCACATATAAAAAGATATCCTGATATAGATCTTTGATCATCTATATCACCACCAAATCAGCATTAGTATAACCGATTAATACCAAGACATTCTTATTTTGGGAGATAGGCCCATATCCGATGGTAAGTTGATGTATTTCAAAATTCTCGTTGCAGCTTCCAAGTGTGGCTTTCTTGGTGATTTCATAAATTTGCTGACATATCCAACCGAAAATGCAATATTTGGCCTTTTAATAATCAAATACAAGAGACTTCCAACTAGAGCTCAAAAAGGCTTGGGATCTACAAGAAGTGAGCCTGCTTCATGCCTTAACCTTGTGTTAGTCTCAAGAGGAGTAGAACACTTTTTGCTTTGTTTCACTCCAAACCTGTCAATAAGCTTCTTGGCATACCCTTCTTGGGTAACAAAGATTCCTTTACTTGTGTTTGTCACCTCTAAGCCAAGAAAATGATGTAATTCTCCCAACTTCTTGATATCAAATCTTATGGAAAGCTCTTCTTGAAGCCTTGAAACTTCATTATCATGGTTTCCTATTATTATCATGTCATCCACGTACAGGAGAACAACCACATGCAAGTCTCCTTGAAACTTAACAAACAAATTATGTCTGAATGTGGTGCATCATATCCACAGAAATATAGATATTGAGTAATTTTTTCATACCATGCTCGTGGAGCCTGCTTGATCCATAAAGTGCTTACTTAAGTTTGCAAACATAATTAGGATGTAAGTTAGAGACATACCCAGGTGGTTGCTCCATATAAATATCTTTGTCAAGCTCTTCATACAAAAAGGCATTCTTCATGTCAAGTTGTCATAGTTTCCAGCCATACGAGGCTTCCATGGCTAGAACAACTCGAACTGAAATCATCTTAGCCATCAGACTAAAGGTTTCTTCATAGTCTTCACCATATTTTTTAGAAAGGCCTCGAGCAACCAACCTTGCTTTATATCTGGCTATGTTTCCATATGTTTTTCTTTTGATTTTGTAAACCCATTAGCAAGAAATGGGTTGTACATCTCTTGGCTTTGGCACAAGGCTCCAAGTTTGATTTTTCATTTGATCCTTCATTTCATCATCTATAGTAATCACCCACACTTTAATACCTTTAGATTCTTCAAAATATAGAGGCTTCTCATCGTCACTTGGTCCTGCAAAGAAATAAGAATACGTACTAATAAAGTTTTTATCTCTGAAGCGGGTTGGCTTAATAATAGTTTTGTTTGGCCTTCGTGAAACTAATGAATCATCTTCTTGGTGAGTTCCACATTTTTGAGTTTCTGGGCTCTCCTTGTCACTTAGCTCCTCATCAACTGTGTTATTTGGAGAAGCACTTATGATGGACAAGTTTGAACTCCAGGGTTCAATACTATAGAACCCTCTCCTTTTGTTGCAAATCCATAATATAAGGAAATTTTATCAAATAGAATATTTGAAGAAACAATAAAACGATGAGTTTTTGGGTCCATACACTTCCAAGCCTTTTTCCGTTCATCATATCCCATAAAGATGCATTTTCTTGTGTTGGGATCCAACTTGCCCTGTTGAGAATCTGGGATATGAACATAACAGATAGAGCCAAACACTCTTAAGTGTTTGATACTAGGATTTTCTCCAAATATTAATTCATAGGGTGACTTCATGTTATTTGGAGAAAGTGGTATTCTGTTGATCAGATATGTTGCACACTTCATACCTTCAGCCCATAGGGCTTTAGGTAATGTTTTGGGCATGAAGCCAACTCTTACATGTCTCTGTTAAGTGTCGAACCTTTTTTTCTGCCACTTCATTTTGTTGTGGCATATCAACACAAGTAAATTCTCTTTTAATTCTGTGTTTACCACAAAAGGAGAGAAACTCTTCAAAAGTGAACTCACCTCCATTAACTATTCACAACCACCTTATTCTTGAACCAAGCTCTCTTTCAACAGTTTCTTTGAATTCCATAAACTTGTTGAGGACTTCTGACTTTTGCTTCATAAAATAAACCCATGTGAATCTAGTAAAATCATCAATAAAAATTAGCATATAAGAGTAGCTAGACAACAAAGGTGTTCTTGTTAGCCCCATCAAATCACTGTGAATTAGTTCTAGAGGAGTATTGCTTCTTGACAAGGGTCTATCAAATAGAAGATTATGTGCCTTTTCATATTGACATCCTTCACAAATTTCTCCTCTACCAAAGTTTCTTAACTTAGGTAATCCTTTTACTAGATTCAATACCATGATTTTTAATTAATTTATCCATGTTAAGATTTCCAAGTCTAGCATGCCACAGATATGCGGTATCATTGCTACTCATCTTCTCAATATATGAGTTAGAGGCAGATAAGATATATAAATCATTAACTCTCTTACCGGTATGAATGATATTTACCTTGATTTCTTTGATGTTTTGAAGGAACTTCCCGCATCTACGACATTTGCAACTGAACATAGTTTTTCCTTATTCCTGAAATATGAAATACACTGTTGGGAGTGATTGAGTCTTCCTGCTTCTCATTGATGACAATTGTGCCTTCTTTCTCTACTGTATGAATTGTATTATCTGTTGTTACAATGATGTCATGACCATTATATTTATGAAAGTCAAAAAATTTACATTCATCTCCAGTGAGATGATTCCCACATCTTGATTCCATAATCCAGTCTCTTTCTAAATTGATGGAATTCATGGCATCTATTGTTCAAATCTCAGCGATGAAACACTTTCCCTAATCTTTTTCTTCTTCAGGAACTTTCTCAGCATGAGCCATATCTCTCTCTATGGCTTGACAAATTTTTTTAATATATCCTATTTTTCCACATCGATAACATTTGTAGACTCTCTCTCCTTTCCTGGCAGAGTTAAGCCACTTTGGAATCAAGAGTGTGGCCTATCTCTTGCTTTTTTTCCTTTGAATTTTCTCTTATTGGTTACAAGAGCATTTTCTGCCAAAGTTCGATTTTCCTATTTGGTTTAGGAGTTGTTTTAAATCATATAAATATATTTTTATTAGGTCGTTTTCATATAATTACGACTGCTAGCTATTGAATAAGAAGCTTTGGACTTGAGTTTATTACTTTTGCAACTTTTTGCTACAATTGGTTCATTGAATTACGATTATAATTTG
>JBCEWC010018506.1:0-11928 GCA_038996855.1 Solanum aculeatissimum
TATTGATGTTTTTACCGACCACCAGAGCCTCCAATATTTATTTAAGCAGAAGGAGTTGAACCTACACCAAAGGAGGTATCTAGAACTACTAAAGAATTATGATGTTGACATTTTATACCATTATGGCAAAGCTAATGTTGTTGTTGATGCACTTAGTCGAAAGTCCACAAGAAGTCTAAGCCATGTGGAAGCTAGTAAGGTTGAAATGGAAAAAGATCTATGTCAGTTAGCTAGTTTGCAGGTGTGATTTTTAGATGTGGGGGATGCAGGTGTACTTGTTCAAAATATAGCAGAATCTTCCTTTGTTACTTAAGTAAAAGAGCGACAATGTGAGGATCCTAAGCTTATGACAGTGAGGGAAGGTATTCCACAACAGCAACATTCTTCATTTGTGTTAACTGGAGATGGAGTCCTTAGCTACCAGGATTGCTTATATGTGCCAAACATCGGAGGACTTCATGCCATGATTCTTGCTGAGGCCCATTATTCCAGATATTCAGTCCACCCTGGAGCAACAAAGATGTATCAGGACCTTTGGCAAGTTTATTGGTGGAATGGCATGAAAAATGATATTGCAGAGATGGTAGCCCAGTGTCCTAACTGCTAGCAAGTTAAAGCAGAACATCAGAGACCTGGAGGCCTAGCTCAGTATATTAAGATTCCATTATGGAAATGGGACATGATAAATATGGATTTCATCACTGGTTTACCTCGTACTCCATGCAGGTATGATTCTATTTGGATAATCATTGATAGGCTGACAAACTCTGCTCATTTCTTACCAGTAAGGATGACATATTCAGCGGAGGATTATGCTAGGCTTTACATTCGAGAGATTGTTCGCTTTCATGGGGTTCCATTATCTATTATCTCTGATCAAGGGGCTTAATTTACAGCATATTTTTGGAAGTCTTTTCAGAAGGGTCTGGATCTTAGTACTGCTTTTGATCCACAAACTGATGGACAGGCAGAACGTACCATTCATACCATAGAGGATATGTTACACTCTTGTGTGTTAGACTTTAAAGGAAGCTGGGATGATCATTTACCTCTTATCGAGTTCTCTTATAATAACAGCTTCCAAGCTAGTATTAAAATGGCTCCTTATGAAGCACTATATGGGAGAAGATGTAGGTCACCGATCGGTTGGTTTGAGGTTGAGGAAGCAAAGTTGATGGGCCCAAATCTAGTTCAGCAAATAATGGACAAAGTGAAAATTATTAGAGATCGATTGCAAACAGCCCAGAGTCTACAGAAGTGTTATACAAAAGTTTGATGACGAGACTTAGAGTTTGGTGTAGAAGATTGGGTTTTCTTGAAAGTATCACCTATGAAGGGTATCATGCGATATGGAAAGAAAGGGAAGCTTAGTCCTAGGTATGTTGGGCCGTATAAGTTTATTCAAAAAATTGGCAAAGTAGCATACGAACTTGATTTGCCTTCAGAATTGGGGGCAGTCCATCCGATGTTTCATGTATCTATGTTGCGGAAGTGCATTGGAGATCCTTTGCATATTACTCGAACTGAGGATATCCACATTTCTAAAAACTTGTCTTATGAAGAAGTACCAGTGGTTATTTTAGATCGGCAAGTAAAGAAGCTTTGGAATAAAGAAGTGGCCTCCGTGAAAGTGTTGTGGCGGAATGAAAATATAGAGGAAATAACTTGGGAAGCTGAAGAGGAGATGATGAATAAGTACCCCCAACTATTTACAACTTAAGGTGAGTCGTATTTCAAAATTGGCAGTCATCTTTGTAAAGTAACATAAATTTTAAATGATTTGGAGGTATCATTCGTTGGAGGATAACAAGTGTATCCTCAAAAATAATTTGGTAGATAGTAATGCAACCTAGGGTCTGTTTTGGCACATTTGTGGATGAATATTTTAAGGGGGGAGACTATGAGACCCCATGTTTCACGTCCTCCATGATGAGCATAGTGTGACATGTTATCTAAGGAATATATGTTTTTGGATAGTACCTAAGGATAATAAGACTTAAAAACTAGTGTCAATATCAAGATATTAAAGTTTTTAGTCCAAGGAATTTGCTAAAAGTACAATCGGGATTAAACAAATAGCCTGAGTGGCACCCCACCCTTTCCAAAAGGGTTAAATTCAGTTTCACCTCTCGGATAGGACAAAGAGTGCATCACTTGATAATAATGGATTTTTAAGGGGTATTTTAATATCTCAAAGTTCACATGTTAAGTTTTGGATTCAAGGAAGTTGCAGGATAAAGATTGGCTAAAATTACCGTAACGTTTTTAAGAAATTCATATTAAATTTGGGTCACATGTATCAGACCATATCTCCCAAATTATAAATATTTAGAAGGTACATTAAATATCAAATTGAATATCTACGAGTCTAGTTTGCAACGCACAAAACCGCGTATCAATCCGACTTTAGAATAAAGAGTTATGAGAGTTTTACCACGACTGCCCGATCAGAAAACTGGGTCATGGATCGGGTCGGGTCAAGCCCACTTAAATGATGGCTAATTTCTCTTTTTAAAGCTCAAAATGGAGCATTTTCATCCCAAAACAGTAGAGAAACTGAAGAGAAATCTCCCATCAGCTCTATAATCAATTTCGGTAAGTTCTTTGCGTTTTTACCGTTAAACTTTGCCCGTGTGTCTAGAAATGTGTGTCTTACGCTTTGAGATTGTTTTCCCCCTCTTATTAGCTGTTTTTGGGGCTATTTTTGGACTGTGATAAGAGGTGTTCTTGCTGGTCATTGTGTGGTTGCAGCTGGTTTGTTTAGATAATCGTTTTGGGGCTCTTGTACGATCATTTTACGAAGTTCTACGGATGATTCCTCGTGTAGACGCTATATGAAAAATCTGGTCATTAATGCCAAATTATGGACTGTTTGTAGGTGTTTTTAAGCTGCGTATATATAGTTATTACGAAGCTTAGGACATCAGGAACAACTTTTGTGAAGGAACTTTGGGCATTCAGACGTCCATTGGAAAGGTATGTTAAGGCTAAGTTTCGTCCCTTCTTTTAGCATGAAATCTAGGAAATTCCTAAAACGTCAAATTCGATATTTTGTTGTTCTGTTGCTATAAAGGACTTCTGTAAAAGGCATTGGGTTCGTAGCTGAATTATCTTTTTAGTGTTTTCTTTTACTAATTGTCATAGAACCAAGTGTAAGCATTATGTGAAGCACCTTTATGAAAATTCTCATAATTAAGGCCTCATTCTATATATTGAGTTAAGTGTTCAAACTTATTTGAAAGAAATGTAAGATCCCACGGGCCATATGTATATGTTACGATAGTGATTATGATGTTATGAGGATAAGTGTACTAATGAGCCAAGAAAGATTGAATTTATAGTATGGCCTACGATGTGCATTCATATCATACATTGCACGCTATGCATGGACTTCGAGCTATAATCGAAGGTATGGGGCCTATTTGCCCAACTGACTATACATATGTATATGATACGGATGGCCATAGGTTGGCAGATATGATGTCGGGTAGCTCCAAAAAAGGACCACCATTGCTAGCATTTGGTTGGGTATTTCATGCATTTGCATCTACATATATGTATTCACGACATGTGATTACCCGAGCATACCATGCATATCTGATCACTTGGAAGTTGAGTGTTAGTTATTTAGGTTACTTGAGTTTTGGTCACAGGTGGTATTTCTATTACCCTTTTTACTACAGTTGTCTATGGTTTTGCTTTCTGCCTTACATACTAGTACATGTGTATTCGTAATGACATCCCGTTTCCTGGAGACGCTGCATTTTATTTTGTGCGTGCAGGTTCAGGTAGGGACTCTGACCTACTCCTCCACTAGGAGCCTGGTTTAGCTGCGAGTTGGTAAGCTCCACCTCTTCCTGGAGCTTTCGCAGGGTTCTTACCTTTTTGTTGTATAGTTGGGTATAGTCGGGGCCCTGTCCTTGCAATGTTAGTGACACTCTTAGAGGCTATTGTGGACATGTTATTTTGGATTATTTTTTTGGTACCTTTCAATCTCCAGTCATGGGGTTGGTATGTATATATGTAGTGTGTGATTGTACCTCTGTTGTTGCAACCTTGACGGCTAACCAGTACTTTATCTTTTTGGCTTACCTATGTTGATGTGCTTGGGTTACTGTTAAGTAGGTCATGACCCAAATGGGTTAGGCTTAGTTTTTACGACGTTATGTTGCCTGATCTTGTGACCTCTAGTTAGTTAACTAGTATGTCCAGTGGCTTAATCGTGTAACGAATGCCACCTACGCCTCCCCTTCTTTTGGGGCATGACATCCTTTGTCTTAGGTTAAGATCCCTTTGGGTGAACACATATTGCAAACTCTTGTGATCGTTGAAGACATCAACGTGAACCCCATACACGTAGTGTCTCCAAATCTTTAAAGCAAACACCACCGCCACCAACTCAAGATCATGGGTTGGATAATTTTGCTCATGCACCTTCAATTATTGAGACGCATAAGCTATCACCTTACCATGTTGCATAAGTACACATCCCAATCCAATCCACGAAGCATCATAATACACCACAAATCTATCAAACCCATTAGGCAAGGTCAAAACAGGAGTCGATGTGAGTCGATCCTTCAAAGTCTAAAAACTCTTCTCGCACTCACTTGACCACACAAACTTAGCCTTCTTCTGGGTCAACTTAGTCAATGGGGATGCAATAGGAGAAAATTCTTTGACAAATCTCAAATAGTAATCAGCCAACCCAAGGAAATTTCGAA
Organism: Solanum aculeatissimum; assembly: GCA_038996855.1. NCBI lineage: Eukaryota > Viridiplantae > Streptophyta > Magnoliopsida > Solanales > Solanaceae > Solanum > Solanum aculeatissimum. Next base: position 4,725 of record JBCEWC010018506.1, read on the forward strand.
TATCCAAAGGTGTCACTGGTCTAGGCCAATCCTTCACCGCTTTGGTCTTCTTAAGATCAACCTTAATACCAACAGGTGACACCATGTGACCAAGGAATCCAACATCTCTCAACCAAAACTCATACTTTCTAAACTTGGCTAACAGCTGCTTCTCTCTCAAGGTTGGAAGGACCAACCTCAAGTGATCCATATGCTCCCGCTCACTTCGGGAGTAAATTAGGATGTCATCAATGAACACTACAACAAAACTGTCAAGGAATGGCTTGAATATCCAATTCATGAGATCCCTAAATACTGTCGGAGCATTGGTCAACCCAAACAACATCACCATAAACTTGAAATTCCCATAACGGGTCCGGAAAGTCATCTTTGGAATATCACACTTCTTTACCTTTAACCAATAGTAACCCGAACAAAGATCTATTTTGGAGAAATGAGTAGCCCCTTGAAGTTGATCAAACAATTCATCGATTCTGAGCAATGGGTACCTATTCTTGACTGTCATATTATTCAACTTTCAATAATCAATACACTTTCGAAGTGAACCATCCTTCTTCCACACAAACAATACGGGAGCTCCCCAAGGTGAAATACTTGGCCTAATATAACCCTTCTCCAACAAGTGCTTCAACTCCCTTAGTTCAGTCGTAGCCATACGGTAAAGAGGAATGGAAAAAGGTTGAGTATCCGAAAGGAGATCTATGCCAAAATCGACTTCTCTATTGGGAGGGATGCCGGGCAAATTATCAGGAAACACATCAGGAAATCCATTAACCACCGGAACTGATTCAAACGTCGGTGACTCACCCTCCATATCTCTAACCCTTATAATATGATAGATGCACCCCTTGCAAATCATTCTCAAGGCTTTGAGGTAGGAAATAAACTGACCCCTAACCATGGAATCGCTACCCTTTTATTATAACACGGGCTCATTAGGAACTTGGAATTTAACTTGCCTAGTTCTACAATCAACTGAGGTATATGAGGCATGCAACCAGTCCATCCCAAGAATAACATCAAAGTCATATATCTCAAGTTGTACAAGATCACCGGGGAAAACTTTATGCAACACAGAAATAGGACAACCCTGATACACTTTTCGGGCAATGATGGACTCACCCACGGGAGTATACACCGAATATGATTCCCTCAATGTTTCAGGACTCAAACCAAATTTAACAGTCAACAAAGGAGTCATAAAAGATAAATTTGCACCTGGATCAAGTAAAGCATAAAAATCAAAATCAAAGACTTTTAACATACCAGTCACGACGTCTGGAGCCTCATCCACCTCCTGTCGGGCATGAAGAGAATAAAATCTATTGTTCCTTGGAGCACCACCCACTTGATATTTTGGCTACTTTTGACCACCTGGAGCCACTTGATCTTTCTTCGTGTTCTTCGGACAGTTAAAAATTTTGTGATCCATGCTTCCACACCCATAGCAAGGACCTGAAGCCTTCCTACACTCACCTAAATGGTTGCCCCCACACTGGCCACAACGGGGAGCTCGTGGACCACCCCGAACTTGTACCTTAGGAGAAGGCATCCTTTGGTTAGCAAACTTCATATTTGAACCTTGACCTTGTTGGAATCGACCAAATCTGCCACCACCCTTAGAGTTAGAGAACCCACCATCAAATCGAGCCCTCTTGGATTCGTTCACCCTTCTCTCCTTGAGGTTTTCACCCTCAATCTGTTCGGCATAATTCATAAGCCTAGAGATATCTATTTCCTGAATAAGCATGGAGGTACGACACTCTTTCACAACCAAATCAGAGGCACCAGAAATGAATTTGTGCATCCTTGCACGGGGTCCACCACTAAAGTGGGAGCATACTTAGACAGCTTAGTGAATTTGAGGGAATAATCCCTTACAGACATGCTACCTTGCCGAAGATTTATAAATTCAGTCATCTTGGCTTCCCGAAGTTCAAAAAGAAAGAAACGGTCCAGAAAAGCCATCTTGAACTCTTCCCAACCAACCTTAACATCTTCAGTCCTTTCCACTAACCACTAATTGTACCACACTTGAGCCACATCCTTCAACTGATACGCAGCTAACTCAGCCTTCTTCTCAGAACTAACACCCATGACAGTCAATACCTTTGTGAGCTCATCAATGAACTCTTGGGCATCCATATCAACCTTTGAACTAAGGAATTTCAGAGGGTTCATCTGGGTGAAGTCCCTCACCCTAAAAGATAGAGTGCCACCATTCATGGGATTGTTTGGTCGGGATTGATTTGCCATGACTTAAACCAACATAGACACCACATTCCTAAATTCAGCATGAGTTACTTGTTCCACCACAAGCTCACGAGGGGCTTGTTCGTCATGATCAGGAATCTGTCGGGGAAGGGGAGCTCTTCTAGGAGACATCTTTTAAAAGATTAACAAGAACACCCCATTTCAGAAAACTTTTCAAAATAGCTCACAACACGACATAAGGGACAATGAAGTGAGAAAATTCCTAAAACGTCATCATAGCCTCTCATTCATAGGTATGGCGCGCATCACACCCATGAACAAGACTCTAATTGATGCAGCATGTTGGACTCCGAGGATCATTTACAAACCTAGGGCTCTGATACCATCTTTGTCACAACTCGAGAGTAGGGCCTAGATGTGACATGGCAAAGGGGAACCCGAGAGTCCTCGATCAAGCCATTATAGCATCATCACACACATCATCAATTTGGAAGCGTGTAAACATAACAACTAACACATAAGTCTAGGGGATTTCGGGGCTTTGCACTGAAGCTATGGGGATGTTTCCAGGAATGGGATAAGCATGAATCACATAACACATAGAAATTAAGTTCTAAGGGGCGGGTAAGTATGACTCAAGCTATGGGGGCAAGAAGGGTTAGGGACTTTCCACACAAGCACATTCCCAATCCAACAATCACAATAACATAAGTGGAAACGAAAGCATAACATAAGGAACCATTGTCGATCATAAGTAGTGATATCATTTCAAATAACACATAGCATAATGTACAATAGAGTTCGATATGTCCAATAATGTCTCTACATAAGATGAGACGGGACCTCGACATATTCTGGGCTCACTCCCAAGTCATAAGTAAAAAGAAACATAAACTAAAGACATAAGGTAGATGAAACTAGGTATTTCCCTTGGAGTATAGGCTTCACCACAAGCAACACTTCAAGTCTCTGCTAAATGTCCAACGGCAGAAGGAAATCATCTCTGGTCCATATATGGTTAGAATATGTAGACAAAGAGTATGGGTTAGCACATATAATGCACTAAGTATGCGGGTATGTCATGCACATGCACATGATCCTACAACAAGGCTAGATGACAAGGACACACATGGTACAGAAATGAGTGCACATAAAGGGATTTATATCATAATAATATGCCATGTCATGTCATGATGCATGAAGTGCATACCTACATACATATCATAGCGGGGATGTGACCTCAACCAAAAACATGAGAGACCAAGTGAACTACTACTTGGAATTGGACTACATTCCAGGTAGATCCCTAGTCAACCCTTAAACAAGGGGATACATAACAAGTCAATCCCATCAAGGGATATAACTCATGGTGGCACATGGTTTGACGGAAAGGAGTATGGACCCTTGGAGATAGTCCACCATGACTCCAATCCCTCGGTGTTAAGTCTCATCCCACGAGAATACATATACATATACAAGCCTTCAAAATGGAGATTTGACCTTTCGTTGAAACAATGCATAGTTAGGCTATTAGCCAAATCATAATTCAAGTCTTTCCATAATTAGGGTCAAAAGCCAACAAGAGTTTCCAAAAGCTGTTTTCCAAGATCAATACAATAGGAGTAGCTCATCTACATAGCATATCATATCATGCATCATCATAACATATCATATCATAATGGTGTAAACACCCATAATTTTTCAAAGAGTCATAACATAGAATTTATGTGATCACATTTAGTTATTTCTATAACATATCATAACATGAGGGTCAAGCCCTTATCAAGAGTTTCATCATAACAAACCTTTCATGCCCATGAATGCAATGCATGGATAATCAAGAGTAGCATGGGTATGGGATATCATCATTTAAATCATCAATACAAGAAATTCATATCCAAAGCATTGTGGAATCATCAATTTAAAACAAAATCATTAATACCCATGCTAGCATTGAAGAACTAAGGGGACATGCATTTTGAAACATCATAAATCAATGAAAATCATCAATAAAGGGCTCAATTCACTTTGAAATCAATAAATGTACACAACCCACACTTTATTGAAACAAAACATTCATAAATTTAAAGACTCAATTTCAATGGAAGTCAAAATTCATCAAATTTAAAAAGAGGGTTTTAGGTCTTAATGGTTGAAAGAATAATCATGAATCAATCCCACATACCTTTAATTACTCAAGAAGAATAAGAAGAATCTCAAAAAGAATCCAATTTTCTCAAGTTTCCAAGCTTGTCTTCAATGGAGGTTGAGAGAAAATTGAGAGAATAGTTTGGAGAGATTCAAGAGATTGGATGAATGAGGGCAATTAGGGTTCAATTTAGGTGTTTTAGGAGAGTTCTGAAGGACTAAAATGGCCCTAAGATCATTGAAAATTACATTTACATCATTAACGAAATGGAGAAAATAACTGGGAACTGGAGTCGCAGAGTATCTACACGGACCGTACAACAGTCCACGATCTGTGAACTCGACTGTGTGGATACACTTGGTCACGACCTTGGCTTGCAAATATTTAGAAACTTTCTGGACCACTTCACGGATTGGCCCATGGGCTGTGAGGGAGCACACAGATCGTGAAGTGGTTCATGGCACCTCACTTGGCTCGGAGTCCTGGCCTAGGGTCCAAGAAATTCTCTGGACCACTCCATGGGTGCCCTCACAAACCGTAAGGCATCACACAGACCGTGAAGGGGTCCATGGGACCTCACTTGGTTCCGAGCCTCAATCCATCACCTAGATTACTTTTTGGATCCACCCATGGATGGGCTCCTGGGTCGTGAACTCCCACACAGTATGTGGTCCTTTTGTGTGGCCCTGCCTTAGCCAACTTTGTCCCTCCCTTTACAGAACACTTTCGGGCATAGATAATCCCACCGTATTAGAAATAACTCCCACACATAAACTCTGATTCAAGTGAAAGCAATTGCGTTGAGAAGATAACTCGAAGAACCTCATTTTTATAGGTCATAGTGTACACAATTCATCCCATACCAAGAGATATAGACATTTCAAGTCAGTACTCTCCACAAAACGTCAAGAAAACTTAACCAACACGATTCCTTTGAACATAGCCACATATGTAAGACCCATGATGGTCACTAGCCAACCAAAATAGGTTCCAATATACCCCAATCAACCACTAAAAAGTTCGAAAATTTTTGGGTTGTTACAATACACCTCATCAATAAATTCTTAGATGTCCTCCTCCACCTTAAAACCAGGGAACTTTGAAGGATTCAACCTTGTGAAATCCCTCACTCTTGAGGCAGGGTAGGAGCTTGAACTCCTTGGTTGTCCATGGCCCTTGTTAGTAGAGTAACCACATTCCGGTACTCGACATGAGTGACCCCTTCTTCTTCTTAAGGAACTTGCGGAGTTGGAGGGGTCGGATCACCCTTGAGAGTAGGTCATCATTATGCCATTCTTCTTGGTGTCATGATCTAGAAGAGTAAAATACCAACGATTAGAGATAGAAGCGTTATATCAAGTCCTAAAGCATGACATAGATTATGAAGAAGTGAAAATTTTCTTTACGGCGCCTTTCACAACCATGAAAAAGACTCTACTTGACGCAGTGTGTCTGATTTATGAGAACCATTTACCAACTTTGTGCTCTGATACCAAGCTTTTCATGACTTAATCCCAAGGCCTAGTTGTAACACGATAAATGGGAACTCGAAAGGACCCATAACAAGCATCTTAAGCAAGCATAGCACATCCTTGGTTGTGGAAGCATAATTAAACAACAAGCGCATAATTTTAAGGGAAACAGAACTTTGGACTTGAGCTATAGGGATGTTATAGGGAAGAGGTTTTTGCATGTACACATAAAAAATAAACACTAAGGGGTGGGTAAGTATGACTCATGCCATAGTAAAAAAGGGACTTAGGGACTAAGAAAAGTTTCCTATAATTACATAAGCATAATCAGATTCAAGCTCATAAGGTATATATCCATATCCAAAAACACCTCTAACATGAGTGGAATGGGGGTCAAGACATCTCCCGGGCTCACTATCAAAACATAAATATCTATAAATAAGCACGTTTTAAGAAAATCATAAAAGTTAGTGGATAATGTCCCCGAAATGGATGACTCACTAATAGTGAATCTGCAAGCAGTTTGTCTAGCCACGTGGAGGAGGAGGATTAATAGAAGCTTTGGTCCATAAATGGTTAGATCGTGTAGGCAAAAAGTATGCATTAGTACTTGGAATGTACTAAGTATGTGGGTTACAATGCAAAAAGGAAACATAATCCATATTTAAATAATATGCATAATCATAATCATGGATATAGGCTCAATATGACATGAATGATCAATTCTTAGTCAAAACGTGCATGAGGAATAATCAAATCACATGATATGTCATATATATGTGGAAAGGGACCATAACCGACATGTAAGATCAAGTGAGCTATTACAAGGAATACCGGTGTTCACTCCACACTGGACAAGGAGTGGTCTATATTGCTAAGGAAAAACCAAACACTTACCTGACGGCATAGCTTATTTGGGAAGTGTCACTAATCATCCTTACCTTATAGCATGGCCTTTTCGGTAGATTTCATAAATATCTTTACCTTATGGCATAGCGGTTTTGGTAGGTACAAGCTCATATAGAGAATCAATGACATGAACCTATGATGGCACATAGTTTTGGGACAATGGGAGACTACCAAGGTCCTCTCTGTGCTAGGTCACAATTCCACAAAAATACTTAAATTGTAATCTTAGTAATAACATACATAGTCTCAACACATTATAATATCATGCTTGGAGTAGCTCATCAAACAAAGCTTCATGGCATCAAAGATAAAGCTTCATATCATTCATAATATTCATATCATACTCATGACCTCATAACATGCTTTTTAGCCCTTCAATTGTTACGACCCGAATAGGGGGCCTAGATGTGACATGGAAAAAGAGGACCCGAAGACCCTCGATCAAGCCATCATAGCATCA
>JBCEWC010018507.1:0-11927 GCA_038996855.1 Solanum aculeatissimum
CTAAAATTCGCATTGTATCAATGCTAATGTTTATGTATCGACGTTTCTTAAAAAATAAGGAATTTTTAGTAATTTCAAAAAAAATTGATATATATTAAGATTATGCATGTAAAGTATAAAATTTCTATAATTTGCCCATTAATTATATGTTTTAATCTCAATAAGTCACAAACTTAGGTCTATTTTAATTGAGGTTAATACCCAATATGACCCAAACACATAGCCCACTATAATCTAGAGAGTAGTTTCAATTAAAAGGTCTTGAAATGTGTTACTTCCAATCTTGGATTATTTATCAAAAAAAATTTCATTTGTATTTGTTGAAAAATATTCAATAAATTTCAATTTAAAGCTTGAAATTATCAACTTATTTTACTTTTTAATCATCCTCACTTGATGGAATAATACACTCTTACCTACTGTATATAATATCTCACGATGAAATCAGATATCAAAAGTATTGAATTTCTTAATCACTAGTAATCTTGGATTTGAACTCACAAAATGAAAATTCCTTTCATTGAAAATGTCGCCTTCAGAAATGAGTCTGATTCGGCACCGAGTAAAAAAAAAAGTATAGAAAATTATCTTTTTAGTTTGTGTATATATAACTAAATATTTGAGATTTTTAAAAAAAAAAAACTTTTTTACTAAATATGCAAGATTTTTTTTACTAGATATATTATTTTTGTGAATATTCTTTTTATATAACATCAAATTTGCACTTGTTGGACCGCAAGGGACTATGCAGTTAGTTTTATTCTGTATTTTTGTAAGTGATTATGTTTACGGTTCTAGCTCATTATCTCACGTGACAACATCTTTACTAGTTACGCTTTTATCCCATTCAATTCTTTGATTTATATATTTTAAAAATATATTAAATAAATATATAAATATTTAACTATAAACACAATTATTCTAATATATTACTTTTGAAAGCACTAAAAAAATTATAATTTTTTTTAACTTCAAAATCTTTCTCCAATTTTTTATGACCATGAATTAAAAAATCAAATGATTCGTGAATATTGAGAAAAATCAACTTTAAATAATCTAATGACAGCTACAACTAGGCATACCTAATTGATGATTACGACTTATCAATTAATTTTTAGATATTTGGATTATTCCTTTTACCTTATTATATATATTACTAGTTACAAAGACTCGTGTTAATATATATATATATATATATTTTTATCCCGATTTATATGATATTGATAGAATTTTTTAAATATATTTTAAAAATTTTAAAGTTATTTTCAAATACATGTTATTTTCTTTGTCTTATTGTATTTGACATTGATAAAATTTTAAGAGTCAACCAATTTTTTTTACTTGTCTGGTAAAATCAATTTTTAAGATTTATAGTATCTTTTACATTATTTTCAAATACATGTTATTTTCTCTATTCCGTTTTATGTGATCCCGATAAAATTTTAAGACTCAAATAAATTTTTCATGCGTCTTTTAAGTATATTAAATTGATGATAATATTTTGAATTATAATTCATTATTATAATTTATAGTACGTTTTACATAAATTTAAAATAATGTATCTTACTCTCCATGTCTCGATATACGTGTTGATGTTATTTAATTTAATTTTCAAATTTTAAAAGATTTAATTTATCATGTTGTATATATTTTATCATAATTTTAATATTTACATGATTTAAAATAATTAATTTAGGTGATATAGTATATCATAGTTGAAATAATTGGAAAAATAATTATTAAGGGTAATATTATAAAGCATAGTTTAAGTAGCTGAAGAAATAATTAATAGAAATAATATAGTAAAATCAAGCAGTTCAAGCAGATACGTCAATCAACAATTGTATGCTTAAACAAACCGCTGAAGTAGACACGTCAATTGAGACGTGACGTGTCTACTTATCCACACTTTTATATAAGTAGTGAATATTATATTATATAGTTTAAATTAATCAAATACAAATGTTATGCGTTATAGAAGCTTCCACGTATGTTATTAACATTTCTCCATGTGCAACTCTCTAGAAAGATACGGAGAGGTTTAATCGGTGGCGCAGTAAAATTTTTTAGTAAGTTATAAAATATTTAAAAAAAATCAAAAAAATTTAAATTCTCTTAGAATATGGCATCCTTAAGGTTTTCTATTTAATTGTTTCGAAAGGCCTAATGAATTTAAAAAAAATTATTAGTTCAGGTTATTTTGAGTCACGGATCAATTTATGATAAAGAGGATAAGTTCCAAGAGAATGAGTCGGGATTCTTGCAGAGTGAAATCATGCAATATTAGAAATGAAATAGATCTTTCAAAGAATAAGGCATTTTTCGAATAAGTAAATTTATTTGGGACTCTACGAATTCACTCTTTTTTCTATTCAAAGATCAACCTCTTAGTTCTCTGTTTTCACGTAAAGAATTATTTGCAGATGTCGAGATGTCAAAAGGGCTTGTTAATTACTTCCCAAACAGATCCTCATATATCATTATATAAATGCAGGTTTATCAATAATACACAAGAAAAGCTCTTCGAATTGTTGATTAATGGTCAGAGATGGCTTGAACCAATAGTTCATTATCTAAGCAGCATGACGAAAGGACGAGACACCAATTTTTTCTCTCTATATATATATAATTTTTTATTGAATGAGAGATTAATTAAAATCATAAAAGTTCTCAGAAAAATAACTACTCCATAATAAAAATAATCTTTGAATGGAGAAATATTTTGATATCGCGGGCGAATGTAAATTCAAAATTTGAAAATTTTTAATTCTAAAACATATTATACGTATATATTGAATAGGTTTTGGATCAAAAATTTTGAATTGTAGCTAATTTATACTTTGAAAAATAATTTATTAAAAAACTATTGGAACTTTTTTTATTTTATTTTTTTGCTATTTTAAAATTTATCTTTTTAATAATTTCTTCAAAATATCATGATATTCTCCCATCACATCATGTATTAATGCACACTTAAATTTACAATTTAGTGTAAGAAAAAACAGTCAAAAAGTGAATATAAATGCTAGTAACAATTAAAGTCTACACCTTTTTATATCCTTTCAAAAATAAAGCTACTTTATTTTTTATAGTCAATTAAACTTTTTCTTACCTTTTCTTTTAAGTTTTTTTAAAGAAATATTTTTATTATTTTTTGTAATTTTAATTTTTCATGCAATATATTAAAAGGATATTTGAATGTATTTTACGTATTTTTAATTTAAAATAATTACATTGATGTCAACTCATCACATTTTAGGATTGAAGAATGTCCCCAGGGGTCGTCGCCTTCTCCGGCATTGCCTTGGCATCGCAAGGAGAAAGAAGGGTCTATGCCGAAAGATAAAAGAGTGTTACATGTATAAGTTATTCAAAAAGCAACTAAATATGCACAATTTATCGTAATCAATTAGTTAATATGTTGATTTATAGTATTCTGAAATACAAAAAAAAAATTATTGGCTTATTAAATTATATATCAAGCCATGAATGAACAGATCAAGGAATACAACAAACATCATATATCATTAAATTAATAAAATGAATCAAGGAAGTAGGAGTGTCTATGACCGTGTTGGTTTGAGTGCTTTAAATATTAAATTAAATTATTTATTTCGAATTTTCAAATATCAAATTAATAAAATGAATCAAGGAAGTAGAAGTGTCTATAACCGAGTTGGTTCGAGTTCTTTAAATATTAAATTAAATTATTTATGTTAAATTTTTAAATATCAAATTAAATTACTATATTTTTTTAACCTATGTTTGCAAATAATTATTTTATAGGATAAGACAGTGTGTTCATGAAAAATTGTGTGGTTGGAGTCAAAAGACCAAGAAAATAATAAATAAATAAAAAATAGGCTATTGTTTTTTGTTGGGCTTGGACTGATAATTGAGCAAAGAAAGTCCAATTTTTTTTCATTTTCCACAAAAAAATAAAAATAAAAAAATCGAAAAAAAACCTAAAATGTCAATAGTAGATCATTACAAAATTAGAAAAGTTAATATATTTTATAAAAAATTTTACTCCACATGATGTATGGTCAATATTTTGAAATTTAATAATGATAGGAGTAAATTATTGTCATGTTTATAACTTATAAGCACAAACTTTTTAACTTTTAACCTAAAAAAAACCTCAAGTAACTTTGATATATATATTCATAATATTTAAAAATAAGCTTTTTATAATAATACTTGTTAATTATACATCTTTGGAGACTATTTTTTTAAAATAATATAATAAGGGAAATTAGTCATGATGTCATTTTCTTTTTTCTAGGCAAGTTATAAGGTGGTGGTTGGCAATTGAATTGGGATGGTAGTAACACAAATAGAAACAAAAACCCCAATTAATTATGCACCAAACTTAAAAGAGATTCCATTGAAAAATCCAAAATAAAAAATAATTATTCTTTTTTTAATTAAATTTTGTGCCAAGTTAATTAAACTAATTCATATAAATTGGACGGAGGAAGTAATAAATAAATGAGGAAAATATTTTTTCGAGGAAAATAAACTTTTTAGAAATAAAGAAAATGACTTACATAGTTTAAAACAAGTTCCATAAGTTATATATTGAGCTTATTGTCTCCTCCCAACCTCCACCATTTGACCATCCCAACTCCGTCATCAAGTGATGAAGTCAGAATTTTCATTAAGAAGTTTCAAAATCTGAAGAAGTAGACACAACTAACTCGTCGAAAGGAGTTCGCCATCTACTCTATATAAATAAAAAATAATTTTAATCATACATAAATAGTATAATTTTTTCACAAAGAAAGTTCGAATGAACCTCCAAACTCCGACTGTCCACCCCATCTCACCACTATAATATTTTTTGAAGATTACATATAATTAAATACTCTTAGAATAACACTAAAACATAAATGATAAATTCACTTATTATTCATTAAAAAAAACCTCTTTTTTTAAAAAAAAACCAAACACACCCTAAGTCCTAAAATCATCTAGTTATATGTGGGAATTAGTGAGGGGCCCTAAGTATCAATTCAAGTAAAATCTTGTACTAGTTGTAAAGTGTCACACATTTTCCATGAAAGTGACCATGGCATGTTTTCAAGGGACCACTTACTTTGTTTATAGGATCACAACAACTATACTATAATTTATTTATCATGTACCACCAAATCAATTTTTTATATCAATTTGTTAGGATCCAATCACATTAATGTAGATAGATAATACAAAATAAAGAAAATAAATATAAGCTTCAACTTTATAAGTTAATGTGGACTCTAAGGTTGGACGCGCGATGACAATGGCAGAATCAAGATTATTACAAAGGAGATTTAAAATTTGAAAAAGTAGACACACGAACTAGTCGAAAGGAATTCAATATCTACTATATATATATATATATATAAGATTATTTTAATCATGTTTAAATAGTGATGGTGTTGGCAATGGCATAACCAGGATTATCACAAAGGAGGTTCAAAATTTGAAAAAGTAGACACACGAACTAGTCGAAAGGAATTCAACATCTACTATATATATAAGATTATTTTAATCATGTATAAATAGTAATGGTGTTGGCAATGGCAGAACCAGAATTATCACAAAGGAGGTTCAAAATCTGAAAAAAGTAGCTAGACACACGAACCAATCGAAATAAAGAGATTCAACATCTATTATATATATATATATATAAAATTTATTTTAATCATGTATAAATACTGGTGGGTGGGTGGGTGAGGGTGAGGGTGGGGTTTCACTTGTCAATAATTTTTTTTATAGCAAAACTAGTTTTAAATTCTAGGACATTATCCTATAATTCAAAAGTAGATATCATAAGTGAAGTGTCCTTTGCCACATTATTTCACATACCTAATTCTCTCATAATATAAAATATATATTTATAGCCATATAATAAAGTTTTAAATTATTTTGAGATTGAACTTTTCAAAAGGTCAAGGCTAAAAAAATAAAACTAGAATAAGAAATTAATTGCATCTATATTTATGCCAAACTAATTAATAAATTACAATACATGTATCTTTCATAAGCATGTTTATCACTTAACTATGGTTACATTTAAATACACCCTCTGTCCTACGTGATATTTTTTAACTTGGCACGTTGTTTAAGAAAAAAGGAAGAATTTTTAAAACTTATAGTCTAAAATCATTTTTAGATATTTGTGTAGTTGAGAATCATTTCATTAAGAGTAAAACGAGAATTTTAAAGTTAAATCATTTTTAACTAGAGTAACGTGACATTATTTTTTAAACTGACAAAAAAAAGGATGCCACATAAAATAAGACGGAGAAAGTACTAAAATTTAATTTCTTTGCTTTGTATGAAGATAAGTATCTATCATAAAATTAGATTGAAAGTATAAGAGAGGACAAAATAATTTATTTTTACATTATAATATAAGTCTAAGAATGATTAATTAAGTTAATTGACTCATGAAAGTTCATAAGAGTTTCTTATTGATAATGACAACTCATTTTATCTTTATCACACCAATAACAACTAGCCATGACATGTATTAATCAAATTTATTTACAAAAATTTTTAGTATATATTTTTTAAAAATTTTATTTTCGCTCGGTGTTTAATATCTGCATTGTGTTCTGATTAATTCAAATTCATGCGGTTATGTTGAGTAAGGGTCACACCTCGTTTGGATGGTTTTGCTATTTATATTGTATTCTGTTGTTAGTTTAAATATAATTTTTGTGTTACTTATTACTTAACTTTTATTGTATCGTATAATATTAAACATTGTAGTGGTAAAAAAATCTCATTTTATCTAGTGACCGATTTGGTGTGATCGTGTTGTTATTACTTTCCTTTTTATAATAGTCTACCATGTATCTACCTTTTTCTTTAGGTATATAACCTTCAAATAATTGATGTGTTATATTATGTAACAACGACAGACAATACAATATATGACGCAATAATAAACCGAACAAAATAGCTATACTAAAAAAAAAATTCATATCAAAGTATGAATTTAAAATCTCTAATTAAGAACGAAAGAATTATATCTGTCCTATCACGGATCTTTATGGTACCATTATTATTTTATTTAATAGTTAATTAATTAGACTGTGGTGCAATTTGCAAACTTTTCTCCAATATTAATTATAGTAAATTATTATTATTATTACTATTATTATTATTTTTGTGCATTAATTTGGAGAAGGACCGTTACCAAATATAAGTGATTTGTGGCCACCTTTGAAAAGTAATATACATAGTTTATTTATTTATTTTTGTGTCACAAAATTAATTGCCCTCTAGTGACATTATTGTATTTGTACATCTATATAAAGGTTCTATAAATTAAATATGGTTAGTAGGGATATACTTTTTTTAAAAATAAAAATATAAAATATCAAAATTTCAATAGATTAAATCATGAATTATTTATGTTAATTAATTTGAAGGTTAAAATGGATATAATATGAAACAACTTAAATAATCCAAAGATTGAGTAAAACTTAAGCTAATTAAACTCCTAATCAAATTAATATATATATGAGATTTTTTTATGTTAATGTGTGGCACACGCAATAAGTTTTTTTTAGCCACTTAATTCTAAAGTTATATTAACACTTTATTTGGATGGTAGACTACAGTATTTGGATAATTGTATTGTGTAGTATTGTATCGTACTGTATTTGTTTTAATGACTACAATGTTTGGATAGAATGTATTGTTCTCAGTAATTGCATAATGTCGTACATCCATAATTTGAATGATAAACCTAAAAGAAATTGTAGAGTATGTGGTAGATATCATGAAAAGATGAAGTAAATAATAAAGTAAAATTATTAAATAAATAAATAAATAAAGTAAAAAATGAGAAGAAGATACTAAATTAACGATGCAACCACACCAAATCGGTCGTTACACAAAATGAGTATTTTCGCAGTTACCTAATGATGGAATTAAACAATACAATACAATGGAACAATCGAAACAAACATTGTATTTAAACTAACAATCCGATACAATACAATGGGTAACAACCATCCAAACAAGGGGTTAAGAAAATGTTGAGTTACTTTATATTATTTGTACCGGTGAAAAATAGTAGGTAAATATTAAAATAGTAATATATACTCGATGAATTATAAAACAAATGAGTTAGAGTTACTTGGTATCTATATTTGTGAAAGGTAGCAGGTACTTGATAAAATAACTGAGGTCTAGTACTGATCAATGAAGTGAGATAAAAATTATAAGTTCTGTCCAAATTTTCGAAATAAAGATAAATATACCACTCCTTTCATCTAAAAAATAGGTGTCACTTTAGCTCATTTTATAGAATTTATTTTTTGCTAAAGCAACACTTATTTAGGAACACAAAGTTAACTATAGGTGACTGATAAAATAATTAAAATTTGTGCAAGTTAATACTTAAATCAACATCATATTCCATCTATTCACTTTTAATTGTCAGCTCTGAATTTTACATTTTATTTAAAAAATAATAATTAATATGAATATTTTATCACAATATGTATATTAATTGTTCAATAAATTTAGATTTTAAAAGATAATTTGAAGAATGAATAATAATATTAAAAATAAATAAAAATGCCTTCTTAATATGTTAAAAATAATAAAAAAATAAAAAAATTATATTTAAAATAATGAACACATAAAAAAAATACAAAAAAATAATAACAATCTAAATTTGGAAGTACATGAAATGAACACAAACCAAGTGTGTGGGGGATGTTTTAAACTAATTAGGATAGTGTGTTTGCTAGAAATGAGACAAGTGGAAAAGGGCATGTGAGACTTTTATTGATCTGTGAAATCTCCAAATATTAATGAAGTAGGAATAAAATATGCTTCTTTCGTATTATTTTATGTGGCATTAGATATTAATGAAGTAGAAATAAAATATATATTTTTATTTTATTTTATGTGTTATAAGATATTAATGAAGTAGGAATAAAATATACTTTCTTCATTTTATTTTATGTGACCTTAAATATTAACAAAGTAGAAATAAAATATATTTTCTTTATTTTATTTTATATGACATTAAATATTAATGAAGTAGGAATAAAATACACTTCTTTCATTTTATTTTATGTGGTATCAAATATTAATAAAGTAGGAATAATATATATATATTTTGTTTTATTTTATGTGTTATCAGATATTAATGAAGTAGAAATAAAATATACTTTCTTCATTTCATTTTATGTGACATTAAATATTAATGAAGTAGGAATAATATATATATTTTTATTTTATTTTATGTGACATCAGATATTAATGAAGTAGGAATAAAATATATTTTCTCTGTTTTATTTTATGTGATACCAGATATTAATGAAGTAGGAACAAAATATTCTTTAATCATTTTATTTTATGTGACATCAGATATTAATAAAAGTAGGAATAAAATATACTTCCTTTGTTTTATTTTATGTGACATCAGATATTAATGAAGTATGAATAAAATATACTTTCTTCGTTCCATTTTATGTGACACTCTTTGACTTGACACGATGTTTAAGAAAAAAAAACTTTTGAAACTTGTGGTCTAAAATTATTCTCAGATATTTATGTGGCTGATAATCATTTCATTAAGGATAAAAAAAAGGAATTTTAAAGGTAAATTGTTTCCAGTTTGAGTAAGGTGACATTCTTTTTAGGACAGACAAAAAAAAAAGAGTGCCAGATAAAATGGAACGGAGGAAGTATACATTTTGTCCTATTTTATATGGCATTTTTTAAATTCGTTTTTGAAAAATATTATTTTATTATAATTATAAATATTTAATTTTATTATTTTTAATAAAATAAGTTAAAATCACATAAAATAAGAATTATCTTATATCATAAATTTTTATTTTTATTTTTATTTTTAAAATCGTTATCATAAATACCATTATAATTAAAAAAAAAAATGTGTAAATATTTAGTGTGCGAACAAAATTGCACATTGATAGCTCGAAAAAAGTATATAAACTTTGATCGTCATAAATATTCGAATAATGTGAGTGATAAATCATAAATATCCATATTAGTCCATGGATATATAATTTTAATCATCACTTTGTAGAACTTAATTCGACGAGAAAATTATTACTTCCTATTTTAAGAAAAAAAAAGTCATTTGACCACAACAACTAATTTTATTACTTAGTAGCTAATAAAATATAAACCAACCACTTTAATTATTTCTTCTTTTTTTTTTTCTTGATATATATATATTTTTAATCTTCATCTTTTAATTTAGGTCAAAAGTCACCATCTAATATTTTACTTATTTAGAGAGAAAACTTTAAACATTCAACTAAACAAAGGGTAAATGAAAAATTAATCAAATAATGATTACTATAATTAGATAAAGTAGAATCTAAATATTTAATAATAGTAAAAGTCAATCACTTTAATTCCAAAATTCCATTATCAACTTGACTAACAAAATAAAAATTAAGTCAATTGGTTTATTTATTTTATTTAAGTAAATTATTTTCTTCAATAAAATCCACAACTAATTAATTCAGAATATTATTCAATTGAAATTATACAGTGCTAAAATATATTTTTTTTACTAAATAAAAGTCACAAATTCAATACCACGTGTCAAGAAAAAAAAAGTTTATTGGGGAAACTCAACACCAATATCCTTAAGTTTTAAATTTGAAAGATTATTTATTTATTTACAACAAATGCAAAATTGTCTAATTTTGATTTGACACAAATTAATTTAAGAAAATAAAAAAATAAAATTATATAATTTTTTTTATATAAAAGGGGGTCCATTGGTGGTACAACTTTTATTTCATCAAATTATTTAAAGTCAAATAATGCATCAAACTTATTGCTCTCTTTATCTCATTTTATGTGACACTCTTTTTATCTGTGGCGGAGTGAAAATTATCACTAATGAGGTTCAAAATCTGAAAAAGTAACCACACGAACTAATCAAAGAGGGTTCGACATCTACTATATACATATAAAAAATTATTTTAACCATGCATCAATAGTATAATTTATCGTCCCTACCAAAGGGCTACCTCTACCCCTACTTTCTATAACTAGAAATAATTTAACTTAATTTTTTTTCTTTTATCCTTACTGAAATGATTTACAACCACACACATATCAAATAATTATTTTGGACCACGAGTAGGGGCAAAGCCACCTTATGACTATGGTTAAAATTATTTTTTATGTATATATAATAGATGTCGAACCCTCTTTAGCTAATTCATGTATTTATTTTTTCAGATTTTGAATCCTCCTAATTGAAATTCTGACTCCGCCACTAATCATAAGTGCTAACGATTTTTCTCTTGTTCTTAAATACCATGCCAACTACCAAATCAAATAATATCACGTAAAATAAAACGGAGAAAATATTTTTATTTTTTTCAAAAAAGCCCTTTTGGATGGTATTGGGATTTTCTTCCAAGTCCTTATGCTTGCAAAAAAATACCATATTTTGTACTTTTCAAATCTAATGGTATTTTGTACAGTACTTTGTTCTTACACAAGACAGTACTCTATCAACCAATCAGACACAATCAGAAGCACCCCAAAAAAAAATTTAAAATTTTTTAAAAATAATTTTATTTCAGTAAATAAACCTAAATTTGAGGGTATTTTAGTAAAATAACTATAAACCTAGAAAAAAAAGGAAAAATAAATAAATTTAGTGGGTCCCATTTTTGTCTGATTTTCTTAGTACTCTTCTAAAATCCTAAATTAAGTACTCTATTTAGATAATTGAAAGATAACTTAAAATGGAAATAAATAAATAAATAAAAAGATTAAATCTCATTAATGTATACTCCCTCCGTCCAACTTTATTTGACCCCTGTTGACTTGACACAAGGATTAAGAAGTAGTAAATGATGGGGTAATTTTACCAAATCACCCTTTGAATATAGTTAATGCAATGTATTGAAAAA